>RPFO01000246.1:665641-863654 GCA_009746045.1 Mesostigma viride
TGGGCCGCACAAAGGGGGAGCGAGAGCTCATCAGCGCCGGCGCTGGCTCTGCGGCGGCAGCACTGGTGGCTGCCGCACCGGTGGCGCCACTGGGAGGTGCCGGGGCAGTGATGGAGGAGGCCAAGCTGTGGCCGCTACTGGCGGCAGCAACGGGGGACAACGGGGGCATGGACGCGGTCCCTGGCCCCGTGTTGTTGGCAAACGTGTGCGCGACACCGTTGGGTACGGCCGCGACGCGTCCTTTAGCCCCTTGTGTCCCTGCGGCGTCATCACCCACCACCAACGGATGCGACAGCAGTGCGGGCAAATGGGGAGGCGGGGCATCCCCCTGGGGCGTCCGTGCCCCCCCTGGCAGACCCGCGCCGGCCTGCTCGGCCACCCCAGGCGCACTGGCTGCCCCGAGCGGGGGTGCAGGGTCTGCTCCCCACAGGCCCACGCGCTTGCTGACTCGCGCCTTCTTGTCCGCATGGGGGCGTGCCAAGTCCGAGTGCGCACTGTCCCAACTCTCCAGCATCGCAAAGGAGAGTGTGCCCACACCCTCGCCCATGCCGTAGGCTGGCCCGGGCAAGCCCGTGCACAGCGTGAGGTCGAGCGGATGCGAGCCGAAGAGGACGCTTGTGCTGCTGTAGTCGCTGCCGTCCGTGTCACCCAGGGTGTCCCCCATGCCCGCGTTGGCCAGGGTGACGTCTGAGAGCAGTGCCGCGCGCGCACTGCCACAGGGGGAGGCACTGGGGGGGGTTCCTACGCCCGTGCCGTCAATCAGCAGCGATATGTGGTCGGGGGTGGGCACGCTGTCGTTCATGGCAGGAGTACCCGTATGTGTGCCACCCCCCATCACGGCATTAGCATCGCCAGCCAGCCATCCCTGCTCCCCAGACACTCCCCCCGCCTCATGCTTCGAGAGCCAACAGCCACCGGCGCTGTGGCCACCCGTGCCCACCGCGAGGGATTTCGAGGGGCTGACTGGAGCACCCTGCAGGGTATACAGGGGCGGATTTGCACCAGGGAGCAGCAGGGACGGTGGAGACATGCACCTGCCGCCCGACACGGCCCGCTGGGGGCTGCGTGTGGGTAACAGCTTTACAGGGAGCGGGGAGGCGGTATCCGGCGCTCGCAGGTCTGCGAGGGTCCCCCGGCTGTCTGGCGACAGGTCGTACGGCATCAGCAAGGGCGTGCTGGGGGCGGAGCCGTCGCTGGCATGCCTCTGCGTGCCACCTGGCGTCCCCCCGGAAGGTGACTTGGGCGGCAGCGCATCGTGCTGCCACAAGCTCGCGCTGTCGGCCTTGCGCGTGTGGAGCAACCGCAGCAGGCGGGAGCGCAGCGAGCCGGAGCCCAGATGCCTGGAGGAGGGGCTGCCCACGAGGGGGAGGGAGGCGGTGGGAAAGCCGAGGGGGAGGGCCGGCCGGTACTTGCTGGGTGATGCGGGATGAGCCCCTGGCTGCGTCGCCAGAAGCGGGTTTCCAATGGGCGTATCGGAAGGTTCACCTGCAGGCACTGTGGGCAAGGGCGGTGGGCCTGATGAGAGCGACATGGCAGGCTCGGCCGAACCAGGGTCGTTAAGCGGGCTTGTGCCGTGGCTGGCCGCGCCCAACGGCGCCGCTGCTGCTGCCGCCGCCCTGTCTGGGCTGCAGGGCTCCTCCACGACCTGCTCCTGCCACGTGACCGAGCGTCCCACCATCTTGCGTGGCTTGTCCCCTGGAGCGTCCGCCTGGGGCGGACCCGAGCGAGCGTGCGCCAGATGTCGCTCACTGCGGATCTCAACGGTCGACACGCCCCCCGCGGGCCCCTTGCCCTCCCTTCCCTTGTCCCTGTCACCCTCCCTGTCCTGATCCCTGGCATCCGTGCTGGGCTTGTAGCTCCACGACGCGCGGCGGGACACCCGGGGCGGGTCGGGCATGCCACCGAGCGCGCTTGCCAGCTCGCCACTGAAGTCTGCCACCACAGTGTCCCCCGTGCCGCTCCTCGCGGGTGATGTCACGGAGCGGGGAAGCGTGGCGGGGGCAGTACCGGGGGTGGGCCCCCGAGAGTCCTCCTCCTGCCCAGCGCCCACAGCGGGCGGCTGCATGCCCTGTGGCGGCTCGAGCAGTCGGAACACGAGCGTGAAGCGCAACAGCGTGCCGGGCCCGTCCTTGTCGGCGATGTGTACACGCCCGCCCATCATGCCCACGAGCGACTGCACGATGGACAGGCCCAGCCCTGGGGAGTTGGGCACGCAGGGGGAGGGAGCGCGAGGGTATAAGGGGGACAGACCCAGGGGGGGCACGCAGGGGGAGATGTTACGGGAGGAAAGGGGAGGAAGAGGGGCCAGGGAGGAATGGGGGCACAAGGCTTGCAGGGAGTGAGAGACAAGAGGGAGGGTGAGCATACGCACGCGAGGGTGCCCAAGATGTAGCACATACGTGGTGGCATATACGGAACCGAGAACCGGCGGGTAGCGGAGCATGCTGGCAGGCTGTGGGGACCGATGCCGGCGAGGCGAGGCCATGAGTATCTGCTTGGCCACAACGTGGCGCGACCAAAGTGCGTGGACTGTTGCGGCACCAACAGTTCTGGCGGATACACCGCGCATGTCACCGTCCCGCGGGGGGGGGCGATCACAGCTTGCAACCCCCAGCACCCAGGGACAGTGAATCCACATGGAAGCACGCACACGTGGGGTACGAGCCCATGCACCTGCATGTGTGGTGGTAGCCCATGGGAAAACACAGAGGGGTTCATGGTTACGCGCCCAAACCAGCATCCCCCCGACATCGCACGAGGTGATGACTCCCATGTCTGCGGTGTAGGTTGGGGAAATGAGACGTATGCTGGGGTAGATGGAAAGCCGGGCGTACGGCGCCCCGTACCTGTCCCCCCAAACTTGCGCGTTGTCGTGCTGTCCGCCTGCACAAACGACTGGAACACGGCCTCTCGCTTGTGCGGGCTGATTCCCAGCCCCGTGTCGTCCACCTCACACGCCAGCTCGACGTAAGGGCACGTGAGGCAGGCCGCGTCATGCCCCGCCCCATCCATCCCCCCCCCCCCCCTCCTTGGCCGCGCCGCTCTTGGGGCCGTCGTCGAGAGAGAAGGAGAGACGCTGCACACCTTGCTGCCAGAGTGAAGCCCCCTTGCCTGACAGGGAACAGCTGAAGCCGTCAAGGGAGGTGGGGGAACGCGGCCCCCCCCGGGGGGAGCCCGTCTGCCAGAACACGCGCGCCACGCGCATGCGGATGATGATGTGGCCCGTGGCGGTGAACTTGGACGAGTTGGAGACGAGGTTGGTGAAGATCTGCGTCGTGCGCAGTGGGTCTGCCGCACGCACGACGGATGGAGGGGGTAGGCACAGGGGGCAGGGGTGTACCAGGGACATGGGCGAGGATGGTTCATGGCTGGGGACAGGGGGCTGCTGGGTGTGGCCTCCGCCAAGGGTCAGCGTCCGTTGAGCAGTCCACACAACAGGCATGCGGGGAACATGCGGGGAACCAAACCCACAAGCTCATGTGTACGCACGCACACAGGAACAGGGACAAACCGACATGCGGACCTCCGCGAGGGGGCACGAGACAGGGCGCGGCGCCCGTAAGAAACGCGTGCGTAGCAGCCCATGCATCCCCACCTGCGATACAAGCACAGTCCGGCACGATAGATTACAAGCAACAGCCCGGCTGTGTGCGGCAAACCTGTCAGCGGGCATGCAGACCGCGGGACTCCATTTGCCAGCCACCGGCAGGGCAGTCTGCATGCACCAGCCACGCCTCAACACCCCCAGGGTCCCTGCTCACCTCCCTCTACCTCAACCGGCAGGTTCTCGTCCAGCTCCAGTGCCAGCTCCACCTTCTTGCTGGCGCATGTCACCCCAAACCTGGCCAAAGGACCATGCCACGGGACCATGCCACAGGACAGCACGACAGCATTCCGCACGGCCGACGCCACACAAGGCGGACGCACGCACATACGCAGAGTTCGCACCCATGGACAGCACAAGCAGGGCGTCAGTATTCAAGTACATTACTATATTGTAAATGTTTCATCCCAATAACACATTTCCTGGGTGATGGAGAAAAGGATTGGCCATGCAAACGGAAGCCAGTTAACGGCCCACGGCAGTTGCGCATGGGTACGCGATGCCATCACGTGACACGTGTATCAGCCATGCCATCCCATTGCTGGGCCATGTCATGCTGACGCATGATCTCCGGCGTTGTTGTGCCATGCATTGTGGTCACTATAGAGAGCCATATGGATATTGCATGGCATCAGAACTCACCACGGCACATGTTGGCAAACATAACCATAGAATGTTCAGACACTGTAACCACCATTCCTACGTGTACTAGCCTGCAACATGGCACGCTACTCACAGCTGGCAACCTTCTTGAGTGTCGTCCATGCCATGCCTGGTCACTGTAACAGTTTTATAACGTGTATATGTGTATACTACTCACAGCCGGCACACGTTCTTGAGTGTTGCCCATGCCACGCCTGCTCACTGTATCAGTTTTATAACGTGTATATGTGTATACTACTCACAGCCGGCACACGTTCTCCAGCGTCGCCAGCAGCGAGAAGGGCTTCTTCTCCAGCGTCATCTTGCGGCTCTCGATCTTGGACAAATCCAGCAGATCGTTCACAATCTGTAGCAGCGCGCTCGCCGACAACTTGACCTGCGCACCGTGCATGGGTACACACGCACACAGGCACACCAGCACGCAGGTATGGGCCAGGGGACAGGGCAACTTGCACAGGGTGAGTGTGGACCAGAATTAGCACATGCTGGTGGATTGGGTGCGGAGCACTTGTTTCAACGTGGCCGGTGAGGCGACCCATATGCAAGTCCGTGCGACCTACGAACACTGCCCACATGCCCTTAACATGTCTATCCACACACCCACATTGCCTTAGCACTTCCACACTTCTAGTCCCTACACTGGTTTTAGTCCCTACACTGGTTATAGTCCCTACACTAGTTTTAGTCCCTACACTAGTTCTAGTCCCTACACTAGTTCTAGTCTGCCGTCCACATTATTCTGTCAACAAACTTTATAAGTCAAAAAACGGTTCCGAGGGCAAAGAATTACCCGACACCACTGGTGCCACGTAGCACTTAAGTGGCCACTGTCGCCCCACCTGCAGCAACAAGAAAAGGCACGCGTTAAATTGGCCCCTATTGCCGGCACCTGCATGCCTTCACTGCCCGCTATCACCCAAACTGTCAGGAACGGAACTGGACCCTATTGCCTGCGTCATTGCCATCGCCAGCCAACACAAGTGCTCTCGCCCGCACCTGCATGAGCGATTCGGCATGCTCCGGCTTGAGGTCCTCATCCAATAGTAGGTCGACAAATCCGCAGATGCCCGTCATGGGCGTGCGGATCTCGTGGCTCACGTTGGCCAGGAACAGTGACTTGGCCGCGTTGGCCTCCTCGGCGCGCACCTTGGCCGCCTTGTACGCCGCGTTCATGCGCTCCATCTCCTTCTTAAAGCGGACCTGAGCAAGGGGGGGGGGGAAGGGAAGCGGGGGGGGGGGCCAAGAGGGGGAGAGGTGGAAGAAGGCAAGTGGAGAGGGGAAGGGGGGGGGGGGGGAAGGGGGGTAGAGGGGGGGTAGAGGGGGGGGGTTACAGGGGGGGGAAAGGGGGGGGACAGGGAGGGCTTGTTTAAAATGAGGCTCCGTCAAACAGGGGTTTCAACACAAACGGTTCACTGAAGGGGGGATCCATGGGGACCAAAGGGGGCCCAGGCCCCAGAAGTGGAGGCATGGATGGCACGCAGGCAGGGCAGGTCGTACACTCAGTAAAGAGGAAGAGCGAAGAGCGACGGGACTGCCCAGGGAGTCCATCCATTCGTGTGCGGGAAAGAAAATGGTGGGGCTGGCATGGGCTTTCAAACAGGAACATTTTGCAAATGACGAAACTGTATCCTTTTGCGAAGAACAGAAGCGATGTCCACTGGGAAGAGACAATACGTCTCATAGCACAGCTTGCCTCCGCCCTAAACCTCCACGCCAATGGTCACAACCTCACAGATAGCAGACCCGTGCACACGCTTTCCCACTGATCCTCAAGCTTTCCTACTGAGCTTTCCTACTGAGCTTTCCTAGTGAGCTTTCCTACTGATCCTCAAGCTTTCCTACTGAGCTTTCCTAGTGAGCTTTCCTAGTGAGCTTTCCTACTGATCCTCAAGCTTTCCTACTGAGCTTTCCTAGTGAGCTTTCCTACTGATCCTCAAGCTTTCCTACTGAGCTTTCCTACTGATCCTCAAGCTTTCCTAGTGAGCTTTCCTACTGATCCTCAAGCTTTCCTACTGAGCTTTCCTACTGATCCTCAAGCTTTCCTAGTGAGCTTTCCTACTGATCCTCAAGCTTTCCTACTGAGCTTTCCTACTGATCCTCAAGCTTTCCTACTGAGCTTTCCTACTGATCCTCAAGCTTTCCTACTGAGCTTTCCTACTGATCCTCAAGCTTTCCTACTGAGCTTTCCTACTGAGCCTCAAGAGCTACCAACGCCCCCTCACTTCCTTCATCCCCCACCTCCTTGTACCACATGCATTCCCGCGTCCGCTCACCTCCTCGACCTGCCCGCCCACCCCACCACCCTAACCCCCCTCACACATCTTTCCTTCACCCTTCCCCTCACCTCCTTGACCCATCGTGCGATGGACATGGCCATGAGCACCACGCCGATGAGGAATATGCATGCGGCCGCGACGTAGATCGTCAGCGCCGCGATGCGGTTGGCCTCGTCAAACTTCTCGTACACCGCCTGGCGCGGCAACAGGATGACCACAAACAACTCGAGCGACCGATACTCCATCCGCGTGCAGTCCAACAGGTAGCGTGCCCCATCGACAACGATCGTCCCCCGCAGAACCGTGTGACCGGCCTCCCGACACACCGCCTTGAGGCTCTCTCGACCCCCCAGCCCCGCCTCCTCCCGCATGCGCGCCCGCAGGAAGCGCCCCCCGGCCGCGATCGCCGCGTCCTCGCTGTTGTCGGCGAGAATCGGCACGGTGACGTTGTAGACATTGGCGCCCGGCACGGTCACCTGCACGGGTGGCATGGCCTCGCTCCCATTGCTGGTGCTGTACACGCCCCCGTTGGACGCGGCCACAAGCGTGCCGTCCTCAAGCGCTAGGTACTGCCGCCCGCCCCACGTCTCCACGTTGGTCACCAGCGCCTCGATCGAGGTGACCAACCCCAGGTGGCCCAACTCGACGCCAGCTGGCGAGTAAATCCCCACGTGGGTCAAAATGAAGATGGCCTCGCGCCCCGCGTTCAGGACCACGTGCCGCAGGCGCACCCAGTTGAACGCGACGGTGCCAGGTGGCGGGAGCGGCATAGTGACAAACTTCGGCGTTAAGCGGGGCAAATCAGAGAACGGGAGCACCTCGCCAGCGCCGAGATCTGACCGCTCCCCGGTCACGTTGTTGACGGCCTGGAGGTACAGCCTCGTCAGCCCCGCGACACGGTCGTTCGATAACCGTATACTGGGCGGGTTGATGAACGACTGCGTTAACGTGGACTCAATATACTCCAGCCCGATTGCCACGATAATCCCAATCGTGTTCAAGCGCTCGGCGGACGACGCGGTGACGGCGTTCAGGTCTTGCACGTGGGAGCGCGTGGTGGGCGGGTCGTTGGGCACCCACACGCGGTGGTTGGAGTAGACGCGGCCGACTTGGAGCGTGAAGGCCTCCATCGTGTCCAGCACGTGGACCACGCTGTTGCGCGTCTCGTTCAGGATGGAGTCGCGCACCGCGTACGAGAGCGCGTCCACGCCGTCGACGACCTTGCCCTTGTAGAAGCGGATGGCCGCCCACGTCACGAAGAAGATGCCCGCCGTCAGCAGTGACTGATTTGGGGGGCGGGCGGGCGGGCGGCGGGCGGGCGGGCGGGCGGGGGGGGGGGGGGGGCGGGGGTTCGTGGGAGAATTAGAAGCGGGGGCTGTTATACTTTGTTCTTTGTGGGTGGGTTGGGAAAGGGGGGAAGCGGGGGGGGGGGGGGGGGGGGGAAGGAGTTTGGTGATTGGGCACCCCGTGAGTGGATGCCACAACCCGACAGCAAGAACGCACATCAGATGTTCCATCACAATGGTGTGCCACCTGGTTCCGCACAAACTGAAACAGTCAGGGACCGCATGGACAGCGCCGTTAGGGAGCCGCTGGCGCACCGAGGGGATGCGACACCCCAACATCGCAAGGTAGGAGGGTACCCAATTTGCATTGGTGTGCAGTGCGCATGCCACCCTCGCTCTCACAAACATGGATCAGCACACTCTGTTGACGCGTGCTACCACTTCGCCAGGCATCCTTGTATAGAAAGAGGGTTGGATTCCACCTTGCTAGCACAGGAAGCAAGGCATGCTATCCTTCACGCTGTGAACGAGGGACCATTCAGGTCCCCTGGGCCCTACCTGATACACAGTGTGTGCTTGTGTGGGTGGCTAGCCCATGTGCGATGTGACATGGGTGGGTGGGTCAGTGGGTTGGGTGATGGGCCAGGTAGATGCGACCCAATGTGGTATGAGTGCAGTGGCAGGCCGTGCAGCCCTATTGGCTGGCCCAGGGAGACCCTGCGCAAGCGCGTCCACGGACCCTCGCCATGCATAATGTGGTCCAGCCCCTACATTGGCGACTGTACTGCTTCAAAACAACATAAGCACTTCTGGGAAATGCGCTGACAGGGGCAGCGCACCACGTACACATGACAACATACTATGCATTGCGGACGTAGGAAGGTATAGAGCACGCTCTGAGTGGCTACGGCTCACATAACGCTCTGAAAATGGTCCGCATTTTCCCCAGAAGATCGGACCTTTCGTGATCGCACCTTGCATGCCCATTCTCCCAGGGTGAACCAATTAGACACGACAGCCACTGTCTAGGGACTTCCATGGGCCCAACACGACAGGGCAGTCTCACGCACGCTGCACAGACAGCGAGCTGTGGTAGACACGCCATTCGTGATCTCGCTCTTACCATCAGGGCAACGCGGAAGATAACAGCGCGCGGGACCATCGCCTTGCGTGTGCGCTCCTTGGAATCCCCCCCTCGAGCCCCGCGCGCGGCTCCGTCTTCCGTCAAATCAAGAAACGTTTTGTCAGCAGTTGGCATCCGCGGCGGCGTGTCCATGCCGCGGCGGCGCCTAAACTGTTCTAACCCCATGGTTTTAGCCGGTTACAGTGCCAGCGTACATTCCCTGATATATTTCACATGGGATGCATCGTCCGCAATTCGCATTCGTCACGGGGCCGAACGGCTTAGGCGACAGTACACCAGCTGTCGACAATTCTGAATAATGCAGGGACACACTTCAAATTTGTTAGGGTGTTTCGGCATCCATCGCCAGGCACGCGCAAACTCCAATGAATTTCATACCTGCATGGAAGCCTGTTCAGGTTGAACAATGCTTAGGTCCTGGCAGAAGCCAATAACGAGACAAAATCATGGTGCTAAGTTGTCAAGCGGCCCTTCTCTGGCAGCGAAAACAACATACTTTTTGTTCGCACTGCCATTCTATTTCGCGCAACTGGCGCAATCCAGCGGTGCCATCATCCCGGTTACCCCAGTGGGCGCATTCGGCATTTGCCTGAGAGAATTTAGAGTGCCGGTGCTCTGATGACTGCCCTTCTGCCTTCATCAAAATTGTGACGTGACACGAGCCTTTTACACGGCAACCTGGTGTCCGTACGAGAAAAATTTGTTTTAGTACTGACGAGTGCTGCCCATGTGCGGCGTGGGCAACAACAACAAACAACAACAACAACTGACGGATCAGAACTGATAAGGCTCGTGAGGTCACTGCCTAAGATTTATTGGGTTGTACAACAACAACAAAAACAAGATTTATCGGGTTGTAATGGCCGGCAAGCAGGACAACTGGCACAAGCGTACCACTCCGACAACTACACGCCCACATATACTACGGTATCTGTTCACAATCAATGTTTACACGTTCCGTGGCGCAATCTCTGCTGCCCATGTGCGGCGTGGGCAACAACAACAACAACGTTCCGTAGCGGACGAGGTTCGTCACGTGCTCCAGATTATGCACCGAAACGGTGCTTTCGTTGTCAGGGGTCCCGCCACGCCAGTGCCGCTAGTTGTTGTTGTTGTTGTTGTGTGCCGCTACAGTACAGTACGCCATACGATGAAGCGTTTCCCAGGCGTTGTTGAGAAAACGTGGGCGAGCTGATCGGCATATAGTAGTAAAGGCGTGGGAAACAACAACAACAACAACAACAACAACAGTAGTAAAGATTCATCACGACCAACTCGAGATCAACACCAGTAAATCAGTAGTAACTGGCAGACAAGGTGGGGGGGCCAAGGCCCCCCACGAATTCGGACGCACTACGACACCAGGGGCCCTGAGGCCTTCGCCGAAAGCTTCGGGCCGCCGGGCGAAGCGCCCGCCTACCGGGCCGGCCCCTACGCCGGGGGGCGAACGCTCGGCGGCCTTCCTGTGGGGGCTTAAAATCGCGCGCGCTCGCGCCGGCCCGCCGCACCGTCGATCCCACGCTCCGTCCCTCACGGGGAAATCTTCCAAATCAATTTTTATTCCTCGGAACTACGAAAATTCGGCCTGAACTCGGCCTCAATTCGTTTTTATTGCTCGAAACTAGTGAGCGCTCAACCAAAAACGATTTCAGGCCGAATTTAGCATGCGTTCAGGGCAAAATTTCGTTGGACATTTGATTTCAGCAAAATTCAGATTCTCTCTGCGCCGAGTCCAGAATCGGCTCAGAATCTCGCAAAGTTCGTCCAGCAAGCATCGTACTACACTCCGCTCCTCCAACTCAAATTTTTTGTGTACTTTTCAACTAAAATTCAGTCAGATCACGTTCAGACTTAAATTTCGGTCTGAATAAAAAATTGCAACGGAAACGTTCAGTATAACGGTTTCTGAACAAAATGCGGACAACAAAACGGCCGTAACGCCCAAAATATTACGGTTTCAGAACATTTTCTGGACGTTCAGTAGACTTGCCAAACTGAACGCTACGGCCAAAAAGAACGGCACGCTCTCGGCCAAGCGATGGGCCCACTAGCTGCAGTTGCGTTCCGTCCAATTTCAAAGCGCCCCGGTTTGTTTGAAGATGTTCAGATTCGCGACCGAGAGTTTGACGGCCGCGAAGAAGCCGACATCGTGCCGGGTTCCGTATTTTTATCTGGCCGCGGCCATTGGCGGGCCTCCCACCTGCCCGCAAAAGTGCTGGACCGGATCTGGACGTAACTGCCGTTTCAGACCCCGTTCAGACTTTGTGACAGTCGATCTGCCTAGTTTGCCACTTTTCGGGCAACTGCTCCGATTGGGCGGCACCGCGGATCTCCGGATCGCCCTGACTATCGGCCGCCCTGCGCTCGCGGTTTTCGTACGGGCCACTTTTCGGGCCTCACGGTTCGCCAAACTTTTGCGTTGGGGTTAATCGTAGTCACTAGAGGGGGACAAGGTGGGGGGGCCAAGGCCCCCCACTTTTTCGGACGCACTACGCCACCAGGGGCCCTGAGGCCCCCGCCGAAAGCTTCGACCCGCCGGGTTGAGCCCGCCGACCGGCCCGGCCTACTACGCCGGGGGGCGAACGCTCGGCGGCCTTCCTTTGGGGGCTTCCCATCGCGCGCGCTCGCGCCGGCCCGCCGCACCGTCGATCCCACGCTCCGTCCCTCACGGGCACGTCCAGCACGCGTCCTACTACTAGTCCGTTCATGCAAGTATTTCCTTACTCATTACTTCCTAACAACTGGAACTCACAATGAAGCTATGCCATGCAGGACACAATGTGGGTACCGCTTTTTGCAAGCGGCAGCCATAACGACCAAACACTCCCATGCAAACTACCATGTTCATCATTCATTAATATTCATTGAGTGGCAATCCTTTGTAAACACATGCACCATCGGTCATGCCCACTATGACTTCATGTAGACAATGTTTTGTACATGACTCGACACTGCCCTTGTGCGCGACCGTGGGGTGCGGCAGGCCAGCCCTGTCCGTTCGTGGTTGTGGTGGGCAGCTGCCATGCATGCGTGGGTTTAGGGGGGGGCTGGCATGCGTGCGTGGCTGTGGGGGGTGGCTGCCATGCGTGCGTGGGTGTGGGGGGTGGCTGGCATGCGTATGTGGGTGTGGGGGGTGGCTGGCATGCACATGCATGTGGGGGGTGGCTGTCATGCATGCGTGCATGTGGGGGGTGGCTGGCATGCATAAGTGGGTTTGTGGGGGGGTGGCATGCGTGCATGGGTTTGTGGGGTGGCTAGCATGCATGCGTGGGTGTGGGGGGAAGCTGCCATGGACGCATGTGGGGCGGGGCAGGCTGGCATGCATGCGTGTGTGTGGGGGGGGACGGCATGCGTACGTTGGTGACGGGGGTGGCTGGCATGCATAAGTGGGTTTGTGGGGTGGCTGGCATGCATGCGTGCATGTGGGGGGGGACGGCACGCGTGTGTGGGTTTGTGGGGGGGCTGGCATGCATGCGTGTGTGTGTGGGGGTGCTTACATAAGTGCGTGGGTGTGGGGTTGGCTGGCATGCGTGCCTGGGTTGGGGGGTGGGCTGCCATGCGTGCGTGGGTTTAGGGGGGGCTGGCATGCGTGCCTGGGTTCGTGGGGTGGGCTGCCATGCGTGCGTGGGTGTGGGGGGTGGCTGGCATGCGTGCCTGGGTTTGGGGGGTGGCTGGCATGCACGTGCATGTGGGGGGTGGCTGGCATGCATGCGTGGGTTTGTGGGGGTGGCTGGCATGCATGCGTGGGCTCGTGGGGTGGCTGGCATGCGTGCGTGGGTGTGGGGGTGGCTGGCATGCGTGCATGGGTTTGTGGGGTGGCTGGAATGCAAGCATGCATGTGGGGGGGGCTTGTTTGCATGTGGGGTGGCTGGCAAGCATGCGTGCATGTGGGGTGGCTGGCAAGCATGCGTGCATGTGGGGGTTGGCTGGCATGCGTGCGTGGGTTGGGCGGGCGGCTGCCATGCGTGCGTGGGTGTGGGGGGGGCTGGCATGCATGCATGCATGTGGGGGGGCTGGCATCCAAGCGTGGGTTTGTGGGGTGGCTGGCATGCATGCGTACATGAGGGGGGGCGCTGGCATGCGTGCGTGGGTGTGGGGGGGGCGTGCGTGGGTGTGGGGGGTGGCTGGCATGCGTGCGTGGGTGTGGGGGGGAGTGGCATGCATGCGTGGGTGTGGTGGGGGGCTGACATGCATGCGTGGC
This sequence comes from Mesostigma viride, assembly GCA_009746045.1. Taxonomy (NCBI): domain Eukaryota; kingdom Viridiplantae; phylum Streptophyta; class Mesostigmatophyceae; order Mesostigmatales; family Mesostigmataceae; genus Mesostigma; species Mesostigma viride. Next base: position 678,816 of record RPFO01000246.1, read on the forward strand.
TTGAGGGGGGGCTGGCATGCGTGCCTGGGTTCATGGGGTGGCTGCCATGCGTGTGTGAGTGTGGGGGGTGGCTGGCATGCGTACGTGGGTGTGGGGGGTGGCTGGCATGCATAAGTGGGTTTGTGTGTGTGGGGGGGGGTTGGCTGGCATGCGTGCGTGGGCATGGGGGTGGCTGGCATGCGTGCGTGGGTTGGTGGGGTGCCTGGCATGCATAAGTGGGCCCGCGGTGCCCCTGATTGCTGTCTGGCCCCTAATCATGTGGATGTGGCTGGCTGCCTGCCCTCCTGTTTGCCCCATCCCCAAACCTCATGCCGCAAGGCTCGTGGCTCAAGCCCCATGGCTCATGCCCCATGGCCCTTGCCTGCCAGCCTACCTGTGCTGCATACCCTTGCAGCCTTTCCTGCCTCGCCTGGCCTGGCCTGGCCCGCCCTGCCCTCTCTGCCCTCCCGCCCGCCCATGCGGTCCGTTGCCACGGATGGAAAATGAGAAGAAAACCAATATGGCCCCGCTGGCACCACAAATCACCTGGTTGGTCAACCAAGGGGATAGCCTGCACAATGAGACACGAACACAGCAGACCCAGCAAAGCAAGATTCAGGTTGTAAGCCAGTGCAGATTACTTTTGACTTGCTTGATGAAGAAATATAAAACACCTTCTATTGTCTCACCTTCTATCAAGGAGACAACCAGTTCTATGAACAAATGGTTGATTGATCACCTTATACACCACGAAAACATGTTACCAGACGCGCTCTTCATCCCAGTGAAAATCCACGCGCGAAGCAAGGCAGATTATCTAACGCAGTAAGCACCATGAATGTCAGCGAGTACAGCAGTAAATGACGCCCTAAACTCATGACCAGGCAAGCATCCACAGGGGCTTTCACCGCCCAGTATATTCCAGAAAAAATCATCACAGATCCTCTGGCAACGGACGTTGACACGGGAAACCCGAAGGACCATGAAGATGGCGTCCTGCACGGCTAAGAAAATGAAACGCAGACCCTTGCTAGGCTATGTCTTCGCTGCGACTAGGTGAATTCGGCCCAATGGAAACAACACAACCGAGGAAACGCATCAGAAAGAGAGCAGGCACTAGCCCGGTCATCGAAACAAACGACTCACCATCGGCATCGCCAGCGTACGTCCCGTGGCAACAAATCCAGCGTTCATTCCAATATTGTGTGACGACAACAGAAACTCGTCGGCCACACCACGCCTTCCACGAACAGCAAACTGATTTCACTAGGCATCCAATACGTCAAGCAAAGAAGCACGATAACATAATACCTAAATCTACAACGACATTCCATTTCCAGGTCGCTAGCTATCGCAGCAGGCCATAGCGCCCCGAACCTCTCCCACGCACGAGACTGCCCACCGACGTCCAGCCAGATCAGAAACAATTCAAAGGTACGCATCGAAATGGAACATTGAACGCTATAAAAGCAATGCCCACGCATTGTCCATCCCCAATTTTCCAGGCAGCGTTGACCGCCATCCCCAGCCAGCAGGAAATTCAATTAAGTGCTGTCGCAGCATGTCGCCCCCTCACCCCCTCGCAGTCCTGGTTTTGCACGTTCGATTGCTTGGGCGCGTCCAGGCGGTCCAGCACCGCGTACTACCCACTAATAAATCCTCCCAAGTCATTTTTTCCCAGCTTGGTAAGTACGGAATGTGGCAGAAATTCGTCCAGCAAGCATCATACTACTCTCCACTCCTCCAACTAAAAATTTGCGTATAACTTTAGAATATGTATCACTCAGATCACGTTCAGACTATAACTTCAGTCTGAATCGAAAAGTGATGCGAAAACACTCAGTGAAACGGTTTCTGAACGAAATGCGGACAGGAAAACGTCCGTAACGGCCAAAATGTTACGGTTTCCAAACATTTTGTGGACATGCCGTCGACTTGCCGCACTGAACAATACGAGACTTGAGGACGGCGGGCTTTAAACTTCCTAGTTGTTGTTCTTCCGCGTAGAATATCCGTTAACCTTCTCCAGCTTGTTTGGAATGTTCAGGTTCGGTACATTGTTTGACGGGGCGCGCAACAAGCCGACATCGTGCCGGGTTCCGTATTTTTATCTGGCCGCGGCCATTGGCAGGCCTCCCACCTGCCCGCAAAAGTGCTGAACCGGATCTGGACGTAACTGCCGTTTCAGAGCCCGTTCAGACTTTGTGACAGTCGATCTCCCTAGTTTGCCACTTTTCGGGCAACTGCTCCGATTGGGCGCCACCGCGGATCCCCGGATCGCCCTGACTATCGGTCGCCCTGCGCTCGCGGTTTCCGTACGGGCCACTTTTCGGGCCTCACGGTTCGCCAAACTTTTGCGATGGGCTAAATCGTAGTTACTAGAAGGGGACAAGGTGGGGGGGCCAAGGCCCCCCACTTTTTCGGACGCACTACGCCACCAGGGGCCCTGAGGCCCCCGCCGAAAGCTTCGACCCGCCGGGTTGAGCCCGCCGACCGGCCCGGCCTACTACGCCGGGGGGCGAACGCTCGGCGGCCTTCCTTTGGGGGCTTCCCATCGCGCGCGCTCGCGCCGGCCCGCCGCACCGTCGATCCCACGCTCCGTCCCTCACGGGCACGTCCAGCACGCGTCCTACTACTAGTCCGTTCATGCAAGTATTTCCTTACTCATTACTTCCTAACAACTGGAACTCACAATGAAGCTATGCCATGCAGGACACAATGTGGGTACCGCTTTTTGCAAGCGGCAGCCATAACGACCAAACACTCCCATGCAAACTACCATGTTCATCATTCATTAATATTCATTGAGTGGCAATCCTTTGTAAACACATGCACCATCGGTCATGCCCACTATGACTTCATGTAGACAATGTTTTGTACATGACTCGACACTGCCCTTGTGCGCGACCGTGGGGTGCGGCAGGCCAGCCCTGTCCGTTCGTGGTTGTGGTGGGCAGCTGCCATGCATGCGTGGGTTTAGGGGGGGGCTGGCATGCGTGCGTGGCTGTGGGGGGTGGCTGCCATGCGTGCGTGGGTGTGGGGGGTGGCTGGCATGCGTATGTGGGTGTGGGGGGTGGCTGGCATGCACATGCATGTGGGGGGTGGCTGTCATGCATGCGTGCATGTGGGGGGTGGCTGGCATGCATAAGTGGGTTTGTGGGGGGGTGGCATGCGTGCATGGGTTTGTGGGGTGGCTAGCATGCATGCGTGGGTGTGGGGGGAAGCTGCCATGGACGCATGTGGGGCGGGGCAGGCTGGCATGCATGCGTGTGTGTGGGGGGGGACGGCATGCGTACGTTGGTGACGGGGGTGGCTGGCATGCATAAGTGGGTTTGTGGGGTGGCTGGCATGCATGCGTGCATGTGGGGGGGGACGGCACGCGTGTGTGGGTTTGTGGGGGGGCTGGCATGCATGCGTGTGTGTGTGGGGGTGCTTACATAAGTGCGTGGGTGTGGGGTTGGCTGGCATGCGTGCCTGGGTTGGGGGGTGGGCTGCCATGCGTGCGTGGGTTTAGGGGGGGCTGGCATGCGTGCCTGGGTTCGTGGGGTGGGCTGCCATGCGTGCGTGGGTGTGGGGGGTGGCTGGCATGCGTGCCTGGGTTTGGGGGGTGGCTGGCATGCACGTGCATGTGGGGGGTGGCTGGCATGCATGCGTGGGTTTGTGGGGGTGGCTGGCATGCATGCGTGGGCTCGTGGGGTGGCTGGCATGCGTGCGTGGGTGTGGGGGTGGCTGGCATGCGTGCATGGGTTTGTGGGGTGGCTGGAATGCAAGCATGCATGTGGGGGGGGCTTGTTTGCATGTGGGGTGGCTGGCAAGCATGCGTGCATGTGGGGTGGCTGGCAAGCATGCGTGCATGTGGGGGTTGGCTGGCATGCGTGCGTGGGTTGGGCGGGCGGCTGCCATGCGTGCGTGGGTGTGGGGGGGGCTGGCATGCATGCATGCATGTGGGGGGGGCTGGCATCCAAGCGTGGGTTTGTGGGGTGGCTGGCATGCATGCGTACATGAGGGGGGGCGCTGGCATGCGTGCGTGGGTGTGGGGGGGGCGTGCGTGGGTGTGGGGGGTGGCTGGCATGCGTGCGTGGGTGTGGGGGGGAGTGGCATGCATGCGTGGGTGTGGTGGGGGGCTGACATGCATGCGTGGCTTGAGGGGGGGCTGGCATGCGTGCCTGGGTTCATGGGGTGGCTGCCATGCGTGTGTGAGTGTGGGGGGTGGCTGGCATGCGTACGTGGGTGTGGGGGGTGGCTGGCATGCATAAGTGGGTTTGTGTGTGTGGGGGGGGGTTGGCTGGCATGCGTGCGTGGGCATGGGGGTGGCTGGCATGCGTGCGTGGGTTGGTGGGGTGCCTGGCATGCATAAGTGGGCCCGCGGTGCCCCTGATTGCTGTCTGGCCCCTAATCATGTGGATGTGGCTGGCTGCCTGCCCTCCTGTTTGCCCCATCCCCAAACCTCATGCCGCAAGGCTCGTGGCTCAAGCCCCATGGCTCATGCCCCATGGCCCTTGCCTGCCAGCCTACCTGTGCTGCATACCCTTGCAGCCTTTCCTGCCTCGCCTGGCCTGGCCTGGCCCGCCCTGCCCTCTCTGCCCTCCCGCCCGCCCATGCGGTCCGTTGCCACGGATGGAAAATGAGAAGAAAACCAATATGGCCCCGCTGGCACCACAAATCACCTGGTTGGTCAACCAAGGGGATAGCCTGCACAATGAGACACGAACACAGCAGACCCAGCAAAGCAAGATTCAGGTTGTAAGCCAGTGCAGATTACTTTTGACTTGCTTGATGAAGAAATATAAAACACCTTCTATTGTCTCACCTTCTATCAAGGAGACAACCAGTTCTATGAACAAATGGTTGATTGATCACCTTATACACCACGAAAACATGTTACCAGACGCGCTCTTCATCCCAGTGAAAATCCACGCGCGAAGCAAGGCAGATTATCTAACGCAGTAAGCACCATGAATGTCAGCGAGTACAGCAGTAAATGACGCCCTAAACTCATGACCAGGCAAGCATCCACAGGGGCTTTCACCGCCCAGTATATTCCAGAAAAAATCATCACAGATCCTCTGGCAACGGACGTTGACACGGGAAACCCGAAGGACCATGAAGATGGCGTCCTGCACGGCTAAGAAAATGAAACGCAGACCCTTGCTAGGCTATGTCTTCGCTGCGACTAGGTGAATTCGGCCCAATGGAAACAACACAACCGAGGAAACGCATCAGAAAGAGAGCAGGCACTAGCCCGGTCATCGAAACAAACGACTCACCATCGGCATCGCCAGCGTACGTCCCGTGGCAACAAATCCAGCGTTCATTCCAATATTGTGTGACGACAACAGAAACTCGTCGGCCACACCACGCCTTCCACGAACAGCAAACTGATTTCACTAGGCATCCAATACGTCAAGCAAAGAAGCACGATAACATAATACCTAAATCTACAACGACATTCCATTTCCAGGTCGCTAGCTATCGCAGCAGGCCATAGCGCCCCGAACCTCTCCCACGCACGAGACTGCCCACCGACGTCCAGCCAGATCAGAAACAATTCAAAGGTACGCATCGAAATGGAACATTGAACGCTATAAAAGCAATGCCCACGCATTGTCCATCCCCAATTTTCCAGGCAGCGTTGACCGCCATCCCCAGCCAGCAGGAAATTCAATTAAGTGCTGTCGCAGCATGTCGCCCCCTCACCCCCTCGCAGTCCTGGTTTTGCACGTTCGATTGCTTGGGCGCGTCCAGGCGGTCCAGCACCGCGTACTACCCACTAATAAATCCTCCCAAGTCATTTTTTCCCAGCTTGGTAAGTACGGAATGTGGCAGAAATTCGTCCAGCAAGCATCATACTACTCTCCACTCCTCCAACTAAAAATTTGCGTATAACTTTAGAATATGTATCACTCAGATCACGTTCAGACTATAACTTCAGTCTGAATCGAAAAGTGATGCGAAAACACTCAGTGAAACGGTTTCTGAACGAAATGCGGACAGGAAAACGTCCGTAACGGCCAAAATGTTACGGTTTCCAAACATTTTGTGGACATGCCGTCGACTTGCCGCACTGAACAATACGAGACTTGAGGACGGCGGGCTTTAAACTTCCTAGTTGTTGTTCTTCCGCGTAGAATATCCGTTAACCTTCTCCAGCTTGTTTGGAATGTTCAGGTTCGGTACATTGTTTGACGGGGCGCGCAACAAGCCGACATCGTGCCGGGTTCCGTATTTTTATCTGGCCGCGGCCATTGGCAGGCCTCCCACCTGCCCGCAAAAGTGCTGAACCGGATCTGGACGTAACTGCCGTTTCAGAGCCCGTTCAGACTTTGTGACAGTCGATCTCCCTAGTTTGCCACTTTTCGGGCAACTGCTCCGATTGGGCGCCACCGCGGATCCCCGGATCGCCCTGACTATCGGTCGCCCTGCGCTCGCGGTTTCCGTACGGGCCACTTTTCGGGCCTCACGGTTCGCCAAACTTTTGCGATGGGCTAAATCGTAGTTACTAGAAGGGGACAAGGTGGGGGGGCCAAGGCCCCCCACTTTTTCGGACGCACTACGCCACCAGGGGCCCTGAGGCCCCCGCCGAAAGCTTCGACCCGCCGGGTTGAGCCCGCCGACCGGCCCGGCCTACTACGCCGGGGGGCGAACGCTCGGCGGCCTTCCTTTGGGGCTTCCCATCGCGCGCGCTCGCGCCGGCCCGCCGCACCGTCGATCCCACGCTCCGTCCCTCACGGGCACGTCCAGCACGCGTCCTACTACTAGTCCGTTCATGCAAGTATTTCCTTACTCATTACTTCCTAACAACTGGAACTCACAATGAAGCTATGCCATGCAGGACACAATGTGGGTACCGCTTTTTGCAAGCGGCAGCCATAACGACCAAACACTCCCATGCAAACTACCATGTTCATCATTCATTAATATTCATTGAGTGGCAATCCTTTGTAAACACATGCACCATCGGTCATGCCCACTATGACTTCATGTAGACAATGTTTTGTACATGACTCGACACTGCCCTTGTGCGCGACCGTGGGGTGCGGCAGGCCAGCCCTGTCCGTTCGTGGTTGTGGTGGGCAGCTGCCATGCATGCGTGGGTTTAGGGGGGGCTGGCATGCGTGCGTGGCTGTGGGGGGTGGCTGCCATGCGTGCGTGGGTGTGGGGGGTGGCTGGCATGCGTATGTGGGTGTGGGGGGTGGCTGGCATGCACATGCATGTGGGGGGTGGCTGTCATGCATGCGTGCATGTGGGGGGTGGCTGGCATGCATAAGTGGGTTTGTGGGGGGGTGGCATGCGTGCATGGGTTTGTGGGGTGGCTAGCATGCATGCGTGGGTGTGGGGGGAAGCTGCCATGGACGCATGTGGGGCGGGGCAGGCTGGCATGCATGCGTGTGTGTGGGGGGGGACGGCATGCGTACGTTGGTGACGGGGGTGGCTGGCATGCATAAGTGGGTTTGTGGGGTGGCTGGCATGCATGCGTGCATGTGGGGGGGGACGGCACGCGTGTGTGGGTTTGTGGGGGGGCTGGCATGCATGCGTGTGTGTGTGGGGGTGCTTACATAAGTGCGTGGGTGTGGGGTTGGCTGGCATGCGTGCCTGGGTTGGGGGTGGGCTGCCATGCGTGCGTGGGTTTAGGGGGGGGCTGGCATGCGTGCCTGGGTTCGTGGGGTGGGCTGCCATGCGTGCGTGGGTGTGGGGGGTGGCTGGCATGCGTGCCTGGGTTTGGGGGGTGGCTGGCATGCACGTGCATGTGGGGGGTGGCTGGCATGCATGCGTGGGTTTGTGGGGGTGGCTGGCATGCATGCGTGGGCTCGTGGGGTGGCTGGCATGCGTGCGTGGGTGTGGGGGTGGCTGGCATGCGTGCATGGGTTTGTGGGGTGGCTGGAATGCAAGCATGCATGTGGGGGGGGCTTGTTTGCATGTGGGGTGGCTGGCAAGCATGCGTGCATGTGGGGTGGCTGGCAAGCATGCGTGCATGTGGGGGTTGGCTGGCATGCGTGCGTGGGTTGGGCGGGCGGCTGCCATGCGTGCGTGGGTGTGGGGGGGGCTGGCATGCATGCATGCATGTGGGGGGGGCTGGCATCCAAGCGTGGGTTTGTGGGGTGGCTGGCATGCATGCGTACATGAGGGGGGGCGCTGGCATGCGTGCGTGGGTGTGGGGGGGGCGTGCGTGGGTGTGGGGGGTGGCTGGCATGCGTGCGTGGGTGTGGGGGGGAGTGGCATGCATGCGTGGGTGTGGTGGGGGGCTGACATGCATGCGTGGCTTGAGGGGGGGGCTGGCATGCGTGCCTGGGTTCATGGGGTGGCTGCCATGCGTGTGTGAGTGTGGGGGGTGGCTGGCATGCGTACGTGGGTGTGGGGGGTGGCTGGCATGCATAAGTGGGTTTGTGTGTGTGGGGGGGGGTTGGCTGGCATGCGTGCGTGGGCATGGGGGTGGCTGGCATGCGTGCGTGGGTTGGTGGGGTGCCTGGCATGCATAAGTGGGCCCGCGGTGCCCCTGATTGCTGTCTGGCCCCTAATCATGTGGATGTGGCTGGCTGCCTGCCCTCCTGTTTGCCCCATCCCCAAACCTCATGCCGCAAGGCTCGTGGCTCAAGCCCCATGGCTCATGCCCCATGGCCCTTGCCTGCCAGCCTACCTGTGCTGCATACCCTTGCAGCCTTTCCTGCCTCGCCTGGCCTGGCCTGGCCCGCCCTGCCCTCTCTGCCCTCCCGCCCGCCCATGCGGTCCGTTGCCACGGATGGAAAATGAGAAGAAAACCAATATGGCCCCGCTGGCACCACAAATCACCTGGTTGGTCAACCAAGGGGATAGCCTGCACAATGAGACACGAACACAGCAGACCCAGCAAAGCAAGATTCAGGTTGTAAGCCAGTGCAGATTACTTTTGACTTGCTTGATGAAGAAATATAAAACACCTTCTATTGTCTCACCTTCTATCAAGGAGACAACCAGTTCTATGAACAAATGGTTGATTGATCACCTTATACACCACGAAAACATGTTACCAGACGCGCTCTTCATCCCAGTGAAAATCCACGCGCGAAGCAAGGCAGATTATCTAACGCAGTAAGCACCATGAATGTCAGCGAGTACAGCAGTAAATGACGCCCTAAACTCATGACCAGGCAAGCATCCACAGGGGCTTTCACCGCCCAGTATATTCCAGAAAAAATCATCACAGATCCTCTGGCAACGGACGTTGACACGGGAAACCCGAAGGACCATGAAGATGGCGTCCTGCACGGCTAAGAAAATGAAACGCAGACCCTTGCTAGGCTATGTCTTCGCTGCGACTAGGTGAATTCGGCCCAATGGAAACAACACAACCGAGGAAACGCATCAGAAAGAGAGCAGGCACTAGCCCGGTCATCGAAACAAACGACTCACCATCGGCATCGCCAGCGTACGTCCCGTGGCAACAAATCCAGCGTTCATTCCAATATTGTGTGACGACAACAGAAACTCGTCGGCCACACCACGCCTTCCACGAACAGCAAACTGATTTCACTAGGCATCCAATACGTCAAGCAAAGAAGCACGATAACATAATACCTAAATCTACAACGACATTCCATTTCCAGGTCGCTAGCTATCGCAGCAGGCCATAGCGCCCCGAACCTCTCCCACGCACGAGACTGCCCACCGACGTCCAGCCAGATCAGAAACAATTCAAAGGTACGCATCGAAATGGAACATTGAACGCTATAAAAGCAATGCCCACGCATTGTCCATCCCCAATTTTCCAGGCAGCGTTGACCGCCATCCCCAGCCAGCAGGAAATTCAATTAAGTGCTGTCGCAGCATGTCGCCCCCTCACCCCCTCGCAGTCCTGGTTTTGCACGTTCGATTGCTTGGGCGCGTCCAGGCGGTCCAGCACCGCGTACTACCCACTAATAAATCCTCCCAAGTCATTTTTTCCCAGCTTGGTAAGTACGGAATGTGGCAGAAATTCGTCCAGCAAGCATCATACTACTCTCCACTCCTCCAACTAAAAATTTGCGTATAACTTTAGAATATGTATCACTCAGATCACGTTCAGACTATAACTTCAGTCTGAATCGAAAAGTGATGCGAAAACACTCAGTGAAACGGTTTCTGAACGAAATGCGGACAGGAAAACGTCCGTAACGGCCAAAATGTTACGGTTTCCAAACATTTTGTGGACATGCCGTCGACTTGCCGCACTGAACAATACGAGACTTGAGGACGGCGGGCTTTAAACTTCCTAGTTGTTGTTCTTCCGCGTAGAATATCCGTTAACCTTCTCCAGCTTGTTTGGAATGTTCAGGTTCGGTACATTGTTTGACGGGGCGCGCAACAAGCCGACATCGTGCCGGGTTCCGTATTTTTATCTGGCCGCGGCCATTGGCAGGCCTCCCACCTGCCCGCAAAAGTGCTGAACCGGATCTGGACGTAACTGCCGTTTCAGAGCCCGTTCAGACTTTGTGACAGTCGATCTCCCTAGTTTGCCACTTTTCGGGCAACTGCTCCGATTGGGCGCCACCGCGGATCCCCGGATCGCCCTGACTATCGGTCGCCCTGCGCTCGCGGTTTCCGTACGGGCCACTTTTCGGGCCTCACGGTTTGCCAAACTTTTGCGATGGGCTAAATCGTAGTTACTAGAAGGGGACAAGGTGGGGGGGCCAAGGCCCCCCACGAATTCGGACGCACTACGACCAGGGGCCCTGAGGCCTTCGCCGAAAGCTTCGGGCCGCCGGGCGAAGCGCCCGCCTACCGGGCCGGCCCCTACGCCGGGGGGCGAACGCTCGGCGGCCTTCCTGTGGGGGCTTCCCATCGCGCGCGCTCGCGCCGGCCCGCCGCACCGTCGATCCCACGCTCCGTCCCTCACGGGGAAATCTTCCAAATCAATTTTTATTCCTCGGAACTACGAAAATTCGGCCTGAACTCGGCCTCAATTCGTTTTTATTGCTCGAAACTAGTGAGCGCTCAACCAAAAACGATTTCAGGCCGAATTTAGCATGCGTTCAGGGCAAAATTTCGTTGGACATTTGATTTCAGCAAAATTCAGATTCTCTCTGCGCCGAGTCCAGAATCGGCTCAGAATCTCGCAAAGTTCGTCCAGCAAGCATCGTACTACACTCCGCTCCTCCAACTCAAATTTTTTGTGTACTTTTCAACTAAAATTCAGTCAGATCACGTTCAGACTTAAATTTCGGTCTGAATAAAAAATTGCAACGGAAACGTTCAGTATAACGGTTTCTGAACAAAATGCGGACAACAAAACGGCCGTAACGCCCAAAATATTACGGTTTCAGAACATTTTCGGGACGTTCAGTAGACTTGCCAAACTGAACGCTACGGCCAAAAAGAACGGCACGCTCTCGGCCAAGCGATGGGCCCACTAGCTGCAGTTGCGTTCCGTCCAATTTCAAAGCGCCCCGGTTTGTTTGAAGATGTTCAGATTCGCGACCGAGAGTTTGACGGCCGCGAAGAAGCCGACATCGTGCCGGGTTCCGTATTTTTATCTGGCCGCGGCCATTGGCGGGCCTCCCACCTGCCCGCAAAAGTGCTGGACCGGATCTGGACGTAACTGCCGTTTCAGACCCCGTTCAGACTTTGTGACAGTCGATCTGCCTAGTTTGCCACTTTTCGGGCAACTGCTCCGATTGGGCGGCACCGCGGATCTCCGGATCGCCCTGACTATCGGCCGCCCTGCGCTCGCGGTTTTCGTACGGGCCACTTTTCGGGCCTCACGGTTCGCCAAACTTTTGCGTTGGGGTTAATCGTAGTCACTAGAGGGGGACAAGGTGGGGGGGCCAAGGCCCCCCACGAATTCGGACGCACTACGCCACCAGGGGCCCTGAGGCCCCCGCCGAAAGCTTCGACCCGCCGGGTTGAGCCCGCCGACCGGACCGGCCCCTACGCCGGGGGGCGAACGCTCGGCGGCCTTCCTTTGGGGGCTTCCCATCGCGCGCGCTCGCGCCGGCCCGCCGCACCGTCGATCCTACGCTCCGTCCCTCACGGGCACGTCCAGCACGCGTCGTACTACTAGTACATCAACCCAGTCCGAATAGTACTGTATATTGTGAGACGTCGGGCGCCGTTCATTGCATGCAAGTATTTCCTTACTCACGACTTCCTAACAACTGAAACTCACAATGCAGCTATGCCATGTAGGACACAATGTGGGCACCGCTTTTTGCAAGCGGCAGCCATAACGACCAAGCACTCCCATGCAAACTCCCATGTTCATTATTCATTAACATTAATGGAGTGGCAATCCTTTCATTCCTTTGTTCACACATGCACCATCGGTCATTCCCACTATTATATTGAAACAAAATTAAATTATAACATGACTCCGTTGTGCCCACTATGACTTCATTTAGACAATGTTTTGTTAAGGACTCGACGGTGCCCTTGTGCGCGACGGTGGGCATTGCTAATGGCGCCCGATCCATGCCCCCTGGCCCAGGCGTACGTGGGCGTGGAAGGGGGGCTGGCATGCATGCGTGGGTTTGTGGGATGGCTGGCATGCATGCGTGCCTGTGTGGGGTGGCTGGCATGCCTGCGTGGGTTTGTGGGGTGGCTTGCATGCGTGCGTGGGTTTGTGGGGTGGGTGGCATGCCTGCGAGCATGTGGGGGGTGGCTGGCATGCGTGCGTGGGTTTGGGGGGGGCTGCCATACGTGCGTGGGTTTGGCGGAGGGCTGGCAGGAATGCATGCACGTGGGGGGGGCTTGCATGCGTGCGTGGGTTTGTGGGGTGGCTGGCATGCATGCGTGCATGTGGGGGGGCTGCCATGCGTGCGTGGGTGTGTGTGGGGGGGCTGGCATGCGTGCGCGGGTGTGGGGGGGCTGGCATGCGTACGTGGGTTTGTGGGGTGGCTGGCATGCATGCGTGCATGTGGGGGGGAGCTGGCATGCGTGCGCGGGTGTGTGGGTGGCTGGCGTGCGTGCGTGGGTGTGGGGGGTGGCTGGCATGCGTGCGTGGGGTTGTGGGGTGGCATGCATGCATGCTAGGTGTGGGGGGGGCTGCCATGCGTGTGTGGGTTTGGGGAGGATGGCATGCGTGCGTGGGTGTGTCGGGGGCTAGCATGCGTGCGTGGGGTTGTGGGGTGGCTGGCATGCATGCGTGCATGTGGGGAGGGGCTTCCATGCGTGCGTGGGTTTGGGGGAGGGCTACCATGCGTTTGTGGGTGTGTGGGGGGGCTGGCATCCATGCCTGGGTTTTTTGGGGGGGCTTCCATGCATGCGTGGGTGTGGCGGGGGGCTGGCATGCGTGCGTGGGTGTGGAGGGGAGCTGCCATGCATGCATGTGGGGCGGGGCGGGCTGCCATGCGTGGGTGTGTGTGGGGGGGAGTGGCATGCATTTGTGGGTGTGGTGGGGAGCTGCCATGCATGCGTGGGTTTAGGGGGGTGGCTGGCATGGGTGCCTGGGTTCGTGGGGTGGCTGCCATGCATGCGTGGGTATGGGGGGTGGCTGGCATGCGTATGTAGGTGTGGGGGGTGGCTGGCATGCACAAGTGGGTTTGTGGGAGGACTGGCATGCGTGCGTGGGTGTGAAAGGGGCTGCCATGCATGCGTGGGTTTGTGGGATGGCTGGCATGCATGCGTGCATGTGGGGGGGGGCTAGCATGCATTCGTGGGTGTGGTGGGGTGCTGCCATGCATGCGTGGGTGTGGGGGGGCTGACATGCGTGCCTGGGTTCGTGGGGTGGCTGCCATGCGTGCGTGGGTGTAGGGGGTGGCTGGCATGAGTACGTTGGTGAGGGGGGTGGCTGGCATGCATAAGTGGGCCCGCGGTGCCCCTGATTGCTGTCTGGCCCCTAATCATGTGGATGTGGCTGGCTGCCTGCCCGCCTGTTTGCCCCATCCCCAAACCCCATGCCGCAAGGCTCGTGGCTCAAGCCCCATGGCTCATGCCCCATGGCCCTTGCCTGCCAGCCTACCTGTGCTGCATACCCTCCCCTGCCTCGCCTGGCCTGGCCTTGCCTGCCCTCTCTGCCTGGGGATAGCCTGCACAATGAGACAGAAACACAACAGACCCAGCAAAGCAAGATTCATGTTGTAAGCCAGTGGAGATTACTTTTGACTTGCTTGATGAAGAAATATAACACACCTTCTACTGTCACACCTTCTGTAAACAAATGATTTATTGATCACCTTATACACCACGTAGACATGTTACCAGACGCGCTCTTCAGCCTAGTGAAAATCCACGTGCGAAGCAAGGCAGATTATCTAACGCAGTAAGCACCATGAATGTCAGCCAGTACAGCAGTAAATGACGCCCTAAACTCGTTACCAGGCAAGAATCCAGAGGGGCATGCCTAGTATATTCCAGTAAATAGCATCACAGAACGGACGTTCACACGGGAAACGCGAAGGACCGTGAAGATGGCGTCCTGCACGGCTAAGAAAATGAAACGCAGACCCTTGCTACGCTATGTCTTCGCTGCGACTAGGTGAATTCGGCCCAATGGAAACAACGCAACCGAGGAAACGCATCAGAAAGAGAGCAGGCACTAGCCCTGTCATCGAAACAACCGACTCACCATCGGCATCGCCAGCGTACGTCCCGTCGCAACAAATGATTCCAGCGTTCATTCCAATATTGTGTGACGACAACAGAAACTCGTCGGCCACACCCCACGCCTTCAACGAACAGCAAACTGATTTCACTAGGCACCCAATACGTCAAGCAAAGAAGCACGATAGCATAATACCTAAATCTACAACGACATTCCATTTCCAGCTCGCTAGCTATCGCAGCAGGCCAGAGCGCCCCGAACCTCTCCCACGCACGTGACTGCCCACAGACGGCAAGCCAGATAAGAAACAATTCAAAGGTACGCATCGAAATTGAACATTGAACGCTATAAAAGCAACGTCCACGCATTGTCCATCCCCAATTTTCCAGGCAGCGTTGACCGCCATCCCCAGCCAGCAGGAATCAAGTGCTGTCGCAGCATGTCGCCCCCTCACCCCCTCGCAGTCCTGGTTTATGCACGTTCGGTTGCTTGGGCGCGTCCAGGCGGTCCAGCACCGCGTACTACCCACTTGAAAATCCTCCCAAGTCATTTTTTCCCTGCTTGTGAAGTACGGAATCTGGCAGACATCGTCCAGCAAGCATCGTACTACGCTCCGCTCCTCCAAGTCAAATTCTGCGTGCACTCTTCATCTTAAATTCACGGTCAGCCTTAAATTTCGGTCTGAATCGAAAATTGCTATGGAATCCTAAGTTATACGGTTTCTGAACGAAATGCGTTCAGTTTTTCTGAACAAACCTCGCCTGTACATGCCGGGGTTGTACGTCTCCCGAGAACGGCGCGTTCTCGGCCTAGCGATGGGCCCAGTAGGCGTACTTCCGCGTCCCACATCCGTCTACTAGCCGCCGAAAGTTTGATTCGCGACACAGAGTTTGACGGCCGCGAAGAAGCCGACATCGTGCCGGGTTCCGTATTTTTATCTGGCCGCGGCCATTGGCGGGCCTCCCCACCTGTGCGCAAACGAGCTGAACAGGATCTGGACATAACTGCCATTTCAGGCCCGATCAGGAAACCTTAACACTCGATCTGCCTAGTTTGCCACTTTTCGGGCAACTGCCCCGATTGGGCGCCACCGCGGATCCCCGGATCGCCCTGACTATCGGCCGCCCTGCGCTCGCGGTTTTCGTACGGGCCACTTTTCGGGCCTCACGGTTCGCCAAACTTTTGCGTTGGGGTTAATCGTAGTCACTAGAATAGAAGGGGACTAGTGGGGGGGCCAAGGCCCCCCACTTTTTCGGACGCACTACGCCACCAGGGGCCCTGAGGCCTCCGCCGAAAGCTTCGACCCGCCGGGTTGAGCCCGCCTACCGGGCCGGCCCCTACGCCGGGGGGCGAACGCTCGGCGGCCTTCCTTTGGGGGCTTGCCATCGCGCGCGCTCGCGCCGGCCCGCCGCACCGTCGATCCCACGCTCCGTCCCTCACGGGCACGTCCAACACGCGTCGTACTTCTAGGAAATCACTCACGTTCACGTGGAATAATAAATTGTAATAAAATGATCCGCGCTGCGGCAGCCAGATTTGAGATTTGCTGGTAAGCTATCCTTTGCACATGCACAATTGTATGGGCATAATTGTATGGGAATTTATTTTGTATTAATTGATTTCTCCGTGACAACCATCACGTGCAGCGGCCGTAGAGCTCATGGCTGGCATAGCGACCTCGGCTGTCGCCATTTCTGTGCGGGGGAGGGGTCAACACAGGCAATTGAGTAAAAGGGCAACTTGAGCAGACTGCGATATAACATGCATTGAAAGTCGATGCCACTGTAGTAGGTGGGATGTTGCCGCACGAGTAGCCGGCTGGCGGGCGAGCGGCAAGGGGCACATGACATGCTGACATGAGCCATGAGGCTTGAGCCATGAGCCTTGGGGCATGGGGTTGGGGGATGCGGCAATCAGGCGGGCAGCCACATGCACGTGAATAGGGGCAAGCCGTCAATCAGGGGTACTGCGGGAAGGCGTGATAAACCAGTTGAGGGAGCTGCCACACATGCGTGGGTTTAGGGGGGGGCTGGCCTGTGTGCCTGGGTTCGTGGGGTGGCTGCCATGCGTGCGTGGTGCGTGGGTGTGGGGGGGGGCTTGCATGCGTGCGTGGGTTGGCGTGGGGGCCGGCAAGGTGCGAGGGTGTGGATAGGCAAGCATGGAGTATGAGCCACAAGCGATGAGCCTTGCGACGTGGGGCATGGGTCATGAAGGACAGGCAGCCACGTGTGAACATGTTACGTCATTAGGGGGAGACCAGCAAGCGGTGGGGGGAAATGGGGCATGAGGCATGGACCGTGAGCCGTGAGCCTAGTGGCGTGGATAGGGGGATGCGGCAGGCAGCCACATGCAAGCACAACGTACTTGCTAGCAGGCAGCGGGTGGGTGTGTGGGGGGGCGGGCATGCGTGCGTGGGTGTGGGGTGGAGCTGGCATGCATGCGTGGTGGGGGGAGGAGGCTGGTATACATGCGTGGGTTTGTGTTGGCGCTGGGAATGTGCGTGGGTGTGGGCAGGAGCTGCCATACATGGGTGGGTTGGGGGTGGGGCTGGCATGCGTGCGTAGGTGTGTGGGGGTGCTAGCATGCGTGCGTGGGAATGGTGGCGGGCTGGCACGCATGCGCCGTGTGTGTGGGGGGCTGCCATGCGTGCGTTGGAATGGGGGCCTATCGGTGTGGGGGCTGCCAAGGTGCGTGCATGGGTGTGGAGCGTGAGGGACGGAGCCTGAGGGACTGTGATACTAGGACATGCTAAGTGTGGGTGCGGGCATGCGTGGGTGTGGGGTGGAGCTGCCATGCATGCGTGGTGGGGGGAGGAGGCTGGTATGAGTGCGTGGGTTCGCGTGGGGGCTTCCATGCCGGTGCGTGGGTTGGCGTGGGGGCTGGGAAGGTGCGTGGGTGTGGGCGGGAGCTGCCATACATGGGTGTGTTGGTGGGGGTGGGGCTGGCATGCGTGCGTGGGTGTGTGGGGGGGCTGCCATGCGTCAGTGGGTTTGTGGGGGGGCTCGCATGGTTGCGCGTGTGTGTGGGGGGGCTAGCATGTGTGCGTGGGAATGGGGGGTGGCTGGCATGCGTGTGCGGGTGTGTGGGGGGGCTGCCATGCGTGCGTGGGTTGGTGTGGGGGCTGGCAAGGTGCGTGGGTCTGGAGCGTGAGGGAATGTGATACCGGGACACCGGGACGTACCTGGAATGAAGCGCGCTGCAATGTGGTTGCGTTCCTCCGAGTTACATCCACGCGAGCTCGTCCCCGACGGCGATTGCAATGTGCCTTCACCCTGCCCCACGGGAGGTCAGCACCGGCAATCGAGTACAAGGGCAAGCCGAGCAGACCGCGCGTTAGCATGCAGTGGAAGTGCAAGCTGCTGCACACAGCGTCAGTGCGAGGACTATGATACTGGGACACGGGCACGTACCTGGAATGGAGCGCGGTGCAATGCGGTTGCGTTCTAGTCTGCGCAAGGCAGGCTGCACATTCACGCACTATAAGGTGATTGGGACGGTCGCAACAGGATGAACTCACCGTGCTGCGTGCTCTTGAACGTGCGAACGTGTCAGCCGTGTAGCCATACAAACCGTCGCGATCCGCGCTAGATGCCGGGCACGGCAGGTGACTTGGCCCCCCCTGCACGCAACTCCCGCGTGACGAGTTGCATCCACGCTCCTCCCCCCCCCCCCCCGCCTCCCCCCGGTGTTCACCGATCGAGCACCGTCACGGAGTACGCGCACGCCGTCGTCTTGGTGGCCAGGGCGACGAGGTTCATGCGCGGGTGGATGCGGATGACTGGGGCGCACAGCCCCGGGCCGTCGTCCACTTCTTCCCACGTGCCCGCGTCCAAGTCCACCGGCCGCAAGACGACAAAGTGCGCTGGGCGGTACTCGACCGCCCCGCACAGCCGCAAGGCGACGCGCACTTGCACGCACGCGCGGCCGATGTAGAGGGTCATCTCCAGCGTCTTGGGCAGCCCGCTCCCGACGTAGTTGATCAGCGGGAGGTGGCTGGAGACGTTCAGAAAGACGAGCACGGGCGGCACTCGGTCGAAGTAGCGTCGAGGCACGCAGCGGGGCGACCCGCAGTGGTGGCACGGCGGGCGCGCGCCCATGCGCTCCTGCGTGCACGCGGCCGCGATGCGCTCGTCGATGTCCATGCGGTCGGCTTCCCACGGGCTGAGCGTGAACTTGTTGACGTCGACGAGCCGACCGTCGACCGGGAACGGCGCCCGGCAGGCGAAGTCGCCCTGGCGAGGAACCACGCCGTCCACGTACCGGAGCAGGCCCGCGGCGGTAGATGTCACGCTGTCCATCGCGCCGCGGGCCCTCCCCAGCGACGCGTCCAGCCGCGGCCGCACCGCCTCCCTCGCGCGCGTCATGATGGACACGTTGCCGGTCCTGGACGCGTGCATGCAGAACAGCAGCAGCAGCCCGAGCGCGCACGCGTCGCCGTGCGACTCGTCCGCGCGGTGGCACGTCAGCAGGCGCAGACCTTCCTTGGTGACCGCCAGCGCCAAGTACAGCAGCCCCAGCGCCGCGTCGGTGGGGCAGCTGTTCTCGCCCCACTTGTACGAGCCGCGCGGGTTCGGAGGCAGAGTCGCGCCGCCGTTCTGCTGCAAGAAGGTGACGAACCGATGGCAGTCCCCACCAGCGGCTGCTGCTGCGCGGCCCTGCGCGGTCGGAACGCGAACGGTGTGGTGTCCTGCCCCTCGCCCGTCCTGACGCAGTCGTCGTCGCGCGGCGCCGCTGCCAGCGGTCGCGTCAGGGACTCCGTGTCGATGGCGACGTCGTCATCGCGCGACACATCGATGGGTCGGACGGGCGCTGCGTGCGAGGCACGCTCGTCCTGGCCATCGCCGTCGACGACGACGGGCGAACGCGGCGCGCGCTCTGCTTCCCGTGGCGCCGGCGCGTCCAAGGGGGCATCGGCCGCGTCGCCGAGGTCCTCGTCATAGTAGGCGGCGCCGGCCGCGGCCGCCACCTCGTACGCGTACACCATCTCCGTGGCCGCCCCGCCCGCCAAGTCCCGGTCGCGCCGCCGCCGCGCCGGTCCCGTGCCGTCGCTGACCCACCAGCCGTCGGGCGTGTCGCAGGCGCGCTGCCAGAAAGAGAGGCGGTCGCTGGACGTGCGCTGGACGAAGCCGCAGAGCGCAGGTCCACCTCGATTTCGTGGTCGTCGCCGAGGGCAAGCCAGTCTGAGAAGCGGTCCGGCGGGACCCTGCCCGCGCTCAAGACCGCTTCGTCGGCAGCGCGGAACACGAGGCACGCGGGCAAGCGCCCGTGGAGTCTGCGCAAGCTCTGGCAACAGGCGAACCCGCACGCCGCGCACTCGCCCGTGGACACGCGCTCCTTGACGGCCGCCGCGATGATGCGTCAGGCCGCCCGTCGTGCGCGCCAAGTCGACCAAGGGCAGCTCGGTCTCGACGACCGTGCCGACAGGCTGGCCGCACGCGACGCACCACGGACCGCGCTCGACCAACCGCGGGGCGTCGACGTGTGACAGCATGAGCTCCAGCGAGAACAGCAGCGACCCGTCGTCGCCGCGCCGCTCGAACGCCGCCAGCGCGCGTTCCAGCTCGCCGGACGCCGCGTCCACGTGCTGTGCGTGCCCTGCGCGCGCTGCCACACGGCCATGAGCAGCGCCAGCGCAAACCGTGCGCCCACGTCCCCGCGCCGCCCACCTGCCCCCCCGGTCGAAGGTGACGCAGCGCAGGTCGCGCGCGGCGCTCTGCGCCTGGCAGCGGCACAGCACCGCGTACAGCAGCTCCAGCGGGGCGGACAGCGGCCCCTTGAACGCCACGTCGCTGCGCTGCCGCAGCGCGAGGCCCTCGCACGCGTCCTGCAGGTGCACGAAGTCCTGCCAACACTCGCGCACGACGGCCGACTCGCTGTCCCCGACGAGCGTGTGCGCGGCGACGCCGTCGTCGCAGTCCATCTCGTCGAGCGCCGGCGTCGCGCCCGGCTGCTCATCCAGCACGTAGCAGCAGGCGTCCGTCAGCCTCGCGAGCCGCGCCAAGTCGACGTGGTCGCGGTGGCTCACGCCGTCCAACTTGGCGAGCCCGTCCACCACCTCCCACCGCGCGCCCGCTCGTCGACGGCGCAGCAGCACAAAGTGGCCGCCCGTGTGCTCGACCACGGCGCGCAGCCGCACGGTCACGCGCACCTGCCGCCGCGCCGGCCCGACCGACAGGGTCAGCTGCATCGTCTCCGGCAGGCCCGCCCCGCGATAGGCGCCGGGCGGCAGCTGGTTCAGGCGGCCGAAGGGCAGCACGCGCGGCAGCTCGTCGTAGTGGCGCAGCGCGACGCAGTCCTTTTGCTGGCACAGACCGCAAGCCACGGGAACGTCCGGCGCGTACTCTCGGCACACCGACGCGAGGCGCGTCGCGACGTCCCACTCGTCATGGCAGTCGATGACCAACAGCGGCAGCTCCACCGGGCCGTCGTCCGACCTGACGCCGAGCTCGCAGGTGCGCTCGCCGCAGCGCGGGCCGCCGGCCGCCACGTGCTGCATCAGCATCCTCATGTTGTCATACGCGTCGTCCGGGTCGGCGGCCACTCGCCCGGGCAAGTGCCTGTCGAGCACGCGCAGCACCGCGTCGCGCCGCGCGTCCATTTCTCGGCCCCGCCCTTGCGCGACCGCCAGCACGCAGCGCAGCAGCTCCAGCCCCAGCTCGCAGCCCCAGTCGTGGGGTTCTCCCGCGGCGCAGCACGTCAGGAATCGCAAGCCCGACACGGCGGGCGTCTGCAGCAGCAGCAGCAGCTCGCACACGAACTCGAGCGCCGCGTTCATGTGGCAGCAGTTGTCGCGCCAGGAAAACGTGCGCGTGCGGTCGGCGCACAGCCGGACGTGGCCGTGCGACGCCATCAGCCGATCGAACATGGCGCAAGCGCCGCAACCCGTCCGCTCCTGGCAAGGAGCCACCTGAGCGGCAGCAGGGGCCGTGGCGTCCTCCTCGCGCCTCCTCTCTGCAGTGGCAGCGCGCTCGCCGGCAGCCCCGGAGAGGTGGCTGCCTGCGAGGGCCACGACTCGCGCGTTGTCGCCGGGTCCTCGGCCGCTGTCACGGCGTACATGCACACGAGTACGGGCTGCTCCAGGTCATCCAGCCGCAGCGTCTCCACAGTGACGCCGCCCGTGAGCGCGTCGACGACTCGGAACCGACCGGCCTCGCCGTCGACGGCGTGGCAGAAAACGAGTCCGCTGCCGGCCCTTACCTGCACAAAGCCACGCAGGCGCGCGACCGCGGCGACCTCTTGCCCACGAGGGCCGTCCACGACGCGCACGTCAAGCGACGACGGCAGGCAGCCCCCCCCGCACGCGCGCAAGTCCGCCCCGCCCGCGACGTGGAACAGCACGCTCGCAGGGAACCCGCCATCGAGGTGGCGCCCGCGGCTGGCGCCCGGCTCGCCGCAATCCACGCAGGCGCCATCCGGCCGCCCGCGCCTCAGCAGCGCCGCCATGCGCTCCGCGAGCGTCCCCTCGCCCGCGCCGAGGTCGACCAAGTCGAGCGCGCTCTCGTCCGCCGCGGCCTCGCAGCGCGCGTCGCCGCAGCACGGTGTGCGCTCGACCAACGTGTGCGCATCCGCGTGCGCCAGCAACCGGCGCACCACGTCCGCGACGTCGCCGTCCCCGCCCAACAGCCCGCGCAGCTGCTCGCACTCGTCGCTCACCAGCAGCGGCGGCGAGCCGCCAACGTGCTCGCGCGACCACAGGAGCAGCGTCATCGCGAACTCGGCGGGCGCAAGCGAGGCCGCCCCGAACCCGGCCAGGCCGTCCCTGCCCCCATCAAAGCGCAGCCGGTCCTGCCCGCCCAGCTCGCCGCGCGCCCGCGACGCGCACAGCTTCGCGTACAGCGCCTCCACGGGGTCGCGGCGAGGCGGCGCGCCGAGTGGGACCCCTTGCAGTCGCGGCAGCAGCGCTCGGCACGCCGCGAGGACGCCGCGCACGTGCGTCAGGAGACCCTCGACGTCCCGGCCATGCTCGCGCGCCGTCCCCACGAGCGTTGGGTCTGCAGGGTCCGCTGTCCCAAGGACGGGGTCACCCGGCACGCCGGCGGCCGCAGCGGCGTGCGGTGCGGCGTCCCCGTGCGTTCCAGCCGGCACCTGACCCGCCACCGCCGGGACAGGCCCGCCCGGCGCGGCGTCGACGGTCGTCTCGCGCCCGTCAGCGGGACCGCGCTCCGAATCCTTTGAGGCATCGTCGTCTCCAACGTCCTCCTCCTCGTCCGACGAAAACACCATCGCGGCCTGCGACCGCGCAATCGACAAGCACCGTGAACGCGATCGTGAGTGAGCAGGCGAGGTCAGCGAACGCATGCCAGAGGGCGCCACGGTCCCTTGCGCGCCATGCAATAACGCTAGCGTGGGGGAAGGCTGCCTACCGTTAGGGGTGGGCCAGGGTCCTAAAACAAGCAAACGAGCTTGGATTGGGCTGAAACTTTGGAGGAGGCATGCCCCACATTAGTCCATCATGTGTGCAAAGTGGGGGCTCGCAGGTCCATCGTTTGGGGGGTGGGGCATTGCCAGGGGGTGCCATGGTGCCTCGCGCGCGCGAGCACGTGCCCACCCTCAGAGGTGGGCCAGGGTCCTAAAATATGCAAACGAGCTGGGATTGGGCTGAAACTTGGGAGGAGGCTTCCCCGATACTAGTCCATCATGTGTGCAAAGTGGGGGCTCGCAGGTCCATCGTTGGGGGGGGTTGGACATGGCCAGGGGGTGGCATGGTCCCTAGCGCGCGCTAGCACGTGCCCACCCTTAGAGGTGGGCCAGGGTCCTAAAATATGCAAACGAGCTTGGATTGGGCTGAAAATTGGGAGGAGGCATGCCCCACACTAGTCCATCATGTGTGCAAAGTGGGGGCTCGCAGGTCCATCGTTTGGGGGGGTGGACATGGCCAGGCGGTGCCATGGTGCCTCGCGCGCGCTAGCACGTGCCCTGCACCGAGAGCGCGCTGGCAACGGCTAGCAAGGGAAGTGGAAGAGTCACCGCTGCAAGCTCAAAGACCCACCGCTATCGCGTCGCGCTCCTCCATCGTGAAATCCGGAGGGCATTTCGCTCCCACGGCCACGTGCCCGATTTCAGGGCCCGATCGGATATCCGCGTACGAGTGGTCC
Organism: Mesostigma viride; assembly: GCA_009746045.1. NCBI lineage: Eukaryota > Viridiplantae > Streptophyta > Mesostigmatophyceae > Mesostigmatales > Mesostigmataceae > Mesostigma > Mesostigma viride. The sequence goes on from RPFO01000246.1 coordinate 702,381, forward strand.
GAGTCGTCATCGTCCTGCAAGGGAAAAATCGCACGACACGCAACCGCATCGAACGGCGATCGGCTCAGCGTCCCTGGACGCGTGGCGCGCGCAGCAAAGCTAGGCGGAGGTAGGAAACGCGCGTCAAGAAAGACAGCGGCACCGGGAAACGTACGTAGGGGTAGTCGTCGAATTGACCCACGCAGTCGCGAAAGTCCTCGAGGGCGGCGCCCAGCCCGGAGTCGTCGTCCTGCGAGGGTCGGCAAGCGATCGCGGAGGCGAATGTGAGCAACAAAAAGGAGGACGAGTGGACGCGGAACAGGGCGCTAGCACGCGAGATGGGCCAGCAGCACTCACCTCCTCGCAAAAGTCGTCGGGCGCCGACGGCGCGTCGCAGCGGTCGTCGTCAAGCGGGTCGCCGTACTCGTCCAGCCCCTGAGCGCCAAAACAACGCGGCACGCACACGGCCACGCACGAGGTCACACGCGCACGAGATGCGTCAGCAGCGGGCGCGCACGCTCGGTGCAGCCAAGGGAGGCTTTCATCTCGTGACGACGGCGGCGGCATATGCTTACCATATCCTCACAGTCAGCATATGCTTACCATATCCTCACAGTCACCTAGGTCGGGCACGCCCTCGTTTTCGTCGCTGTCGCCGCCCTCGTACAACAGCAGCTCGGGCTCCTCAGGCTCGCCGTCGGACATCAAGCCGTCCTGCCGCAGGATGTCGCGATCCTGTTCGCCGTCGCTCTCCAGCATGAAGTCCGCCCACAGTGGCTCCTCGACGACCTGCCTCCACCGCCTCTTGGCCGCGTCATCGGCGCACGCCTGGTCGGCCTCCGCGCACGCCTCGTCGTCCCCGAGCTCCCACGTGTCCTCGTCGTCGGGGTTGTCGTACTCGTTGTCCTGGGGCTCGCCGCTCATCGGGTCCGGCAGCTCCCAGTCGTCGGATGCCTGCGCGCGGCGCCGGCCTCGCTGGCGCCTCCGGATGCGCGCCTTGACGCGGTCCTCCGCCTTGTTGCGCATGTTGATGCCCGCGCCCTGCAGGATCGTCCAGTTGACGATGTTCCTGCTGTAGCCGACGCCGTCGAACTCGTAGCCGAACAAGCCCCGGATGTGCCCCCTCGCGCCCACGCGCGTGAGCGCCGTGTAAAGCTGGCCGTGCGCGAACACGTCGTGCTTGAGCCAGAGGCCGACGCGTTCCAGCGTCTGCCCCTGGCACTTGTTGATCGTGACCGCATACGCCAGCTGCGCGACGACCAAACAAACGCGCGGACGCAAGCAAGCAAGACATCGAGGAAAGCGAGGGAGCATTCAGCCAAGGCCACCGCAAGTCACACGATCGCAAGGCGCGAGCCGACACCGCAAGCAACGACACCGCATGGCGCTCACCCCGCCCCTCCCTGCGCGCGCCCACGTACCTTGAAAGGGTAGGCCATCCTGAGGATCTTGAACTTGTCGGCGTCGATGCTGAACGCGATCCGCGGGATCGCGTGCAGCTCCCCGTCCGGCGTCTTCACGAGGAACGCGCCGTCTTGCTCGTCTACGAGCTCGACGCGCGTCCCATTCTGCAACCTGTCCTTGTGGGACAGGTTGCGCGTGATCATGGCCACCGCGCCCACCTTCCACTTGAACTCGTGGTCGGGGACGCCGTCTTGACGCGCGCAGTTGAGGGTCCTCATGGAGACCCTCTCCCCCGACTTGGCGACGCGGTCGTGGCTGAACGTGCTGCGCTCCTGGTTCTCCAGCTTGGCCAGGACAGCCGCGTTGATGTCGTCGCACGCCTTGTTGGTCACTGCGACGATCGAGGACCGCATGCACGCGTTCGCGTCGTTGACGTTGGGGAACGTGTGCGCGATCAGCTCGTCCTCGTCCTTGACCGGCTGCACCATGCGCAGCGGGATCATCGCCACCTCCTGGTGCGTGCGGTCGTCGATCACCGCCTCGTACGCGACGTTGTCCATGCCGACGTCGGCGACAAACTGCGCGTACTCCGGGTCCTCGCGCGCGCGGTAGTTGAACTCGAGCGGCAGCCGGTGCACGCCCACCCACTGCGGCGACCGCACCGCGCTGGCGTCGGCCGTCGCCAGCTCGCTGGCGCCCTTGACGACGGGCGCCACCTGCCGGAAGTCGCCGGCGAAGATGACGACCTTGCCGCCGAACGGCTCCTTGACAAAGGTGAGCTCGACCAGCAGCTCGTGCAAGAGATGGATCAGCTCCACGTTCATCATGCCGATCTCGTCGACGACGAGCGCGTGCGCCTCCAACAGCGTGCGCCCCCTGGCGGAGTTGCGCGTCACGCGGCAGCCGTACTCGAGGTCGAGCTCGAGCGGGAACCCGCACGCGTGATGCGACGTGTGGCCGCCCCACATCTGCAGCGACGCGACGCCCGTGAACGCCATCGGCACCACCTTGAAGCCGTCGCGCGCGGACTGCTGCATCGCCGCGTTGATGACCATGGTCTTGCCCGTGCCCGCGGGCCCGTCCACGAACAGCCGGCGGTCCGGGCTGAGCCCCTTGATCGCCAGCAGCAAGGTCTCGTACGCCTCGCGCTGCACGAGAGAGAACTTGCTCAGGTCGGGCGCGAGGATGTTCGCGTCGTCGTCGTCGTCGTGCTTGCGCTTGCGCCGGCACACGTCCTCGCCCCTGTCGCGCCGGCACTTGAGCACGGGCTCCAGCTCCCAGACGTCGTAGCCGTAGGCCGACAGCCGCTTGTCCAGGTAGGCGAGCGTGCGCGCGAGCGCGGCCTCGCGGTCCTCGAGCGTGATGGGCTGCTTGGCTCTGCGGCCCACCCCGCCGTGCACGTCCTCGTACGCGTAGAACAGGTGGTCCTTCATCATCTCCTCCTTGAACCGCCACAGCGCGCTCATCGTGCTCAGCTTCTGCAGCACGAGGATGACGAACAGCCGCCGCATCGCGTACGGCGTCTCCAGCCGGCGCGCGGCGATGCGCATGCTCTCCACCGCCGCGTCGTCGTCCTCGAGCAGGCCCAGCCGCCGGCACGCCATCTCGTTACTGAGCAACACGCCGCCCACGGTGCGCAGCTCCTCGAACGAGTGCGCGGCGCGCTTCTCCAGCAGCACGCGCAGGTAGAAGAGCTCGGGGTTGCGCAGGTCGGGGTCGTACATGCGCGTGAAGACGCGCGTCACGCGCGGCATAAGCCACCATCGCGCCGTGTGGCCCTCGCACACGATCACCTGCGAGCGCCAGCACAAGATCGCAGCCGCCGCGGTCGGTTAGCAGACGCCCCCTCCCCAAGCACGCTACATCAAATGAATGGAAAACAATGGCGACAATTCGACAATGACGCACCTCGTTGTTGACGTCCCTCAACGCGCGCTCGGGAGCTTGCCATTTCAGCTGCAGGACCCCACCGACGCATGAAGCATCCCAAGAGCGAAAGGTGAGAAAAAACGCGCACCAAGACAACCCATGCAATAAAGCATGCCCCCCTTGGGAGGAGGCATGCCCCACACTAGTCCATCATGTGTGCAAAGTGGGGGCTCGCAGGTCCATCGTTTGGGGGGTGGACATGGCCAGGCGGTGCCATGGTGCCTTGCGCGCGCGAGCACGTGCCCACCCTTAGGGGTGAGCCATGGTCCTAAAATATGCAAACGAGCTTGGATTGGGCTGAAACTTGGGAGGAGCCTTGCCCCACACTAGCCGATCATGTGGGCAAAGTGGGGCCTTGCAGGTCCATCGTTTGGGGGGGGTGGACATGGCCAGGGGGTGCCATGGTCCCTAGCGCGCGCTAGCACGTGCCCACCCTTAGAGGTGGGCCAGGGTCCTAAAATATGCAAACGAGCTTGGATTGGGCTGAAACTTGGGAGGAGGCATGCCCCACACTAGTCCATCATGTGTGCAAAGTGGGGGCTCGCAGGTCCATCGTTTGGGGGGGGTGGACATGGGCAGGGGGTGCGATGGTCCCTAGCGCGCCCTAGCACGTGCCCACCCTTAGAGGTGGGCCAGGGTTCTAAAATATGAAAACGAGCTGGGATTGGGCTGAAACTTGGGAGGAGGCATGCCCCACACTAGTCCATCATGTGGGCAAAGTGGGGGCTCGCAGGTCCATCGTTTGGGGGTGGTGGACATGGGCAGGGGGTGCGATGGTCCCTAGAGCGCGCTAGCACGTGCCCACCCTTAGAGGTGGACCAGGGTCCTAAAATATGCAAACGAGCTGGGATTGGGCTGAAACTTGCGAGGAGGCATGCCCCACACTAGTCCATCATGTGTGCAAAGTGGGGGCTCGCAGGTCTATCGTTTGGGGGGGGTGGACATTGGCAGGGGGTGCGATGGTCCCTAGCGCGCCCTAGCACGTGCCCACCGTTAGGGGTGGGCCAGGGTCCTAAAATATGCAAACGAGCTGGGATTGGGCTGAAACTTGGGAGGAGGCATGCCCCACACTAGTCCATCATGTGTGCAAAGTGGGGGCTCGCAGGTCCATCGTTTGGGGGGGTGGACATGGCAGGGGGTGCGATGGTCCCTAGCGCGCCCTAGCACGTGCCCACCGTTAGGGGTGGGCCAGGGTCCTAAAATATGCAAACGAGCTGGGATTGGGCTGAAACTTGCGAGGAGGCATGCCCCACACTAGTCCATCATGTGTGCAAAGTGGGGGCTCGCAGGTCCATCGTTTGGGGGGGGTGGACATGGGCAGGGGGTGCGATGGTCCCTAGAGCGCGCTAGCACGTGCCCACCCTTAGAGGTGGACCAGGGTCCTAAAATATGCAAACGAGCTGGGATTGGGCTGAAACTTGCGAGGAGGCATGCCCCATACTAGTCCATCATGTGTGCAAAGTGGGGGCTCGCAGGTCCATCGTTTGGGGGGGTGGACATTGGCAGGGGGTGCGATGGTCCCTAGCGCGCCCTAGCACGTGCCCACCGTTAGGGGTGGGCCAGGGTCCTAAAATAAGCAAACGAGCTTGGATTGGGCTGAAACTTGGGAGGAGGCATGCCCCACACTAGTCCATCATGTGTGCAAAGTGGGGGCTCGCAGGTCCATCGTTTGGGGGGGGTGGACATTGGCAGGGGGTGCGATGGTCCCTAGCGCGCCCTAGCACGTGCCCACCGTTAGGGTGGGCCAGGGTCCTAAAATATGCAAACGAGCTTGGATTGGGCTGAAACTTGGGAGGAGGCATGCCCCACACTAGTCCATCATGTGGGCAAAGTGGGGGCTTGCAGGTCCATGGTTTGGGGGGGTGGACATGGCCAGGCGGTGCCATGGTCCCTAGAGGGCGCTAGCACGTGCCCACCGTTAGGGGTGGGCCAGGGTCCTAAAATATGCAAACGAGCTTGGATTGGGCTGAAACTTGGGAGGAGGCATGCCCCACACTAGTCCATCATCGTGGCCCACCCCTGACGATAGGCAGTGGCAGCGCACTCACCGATACGGTGGAGGTTCGCTTGTCTCCCATGAACTTGCGCATGACGAACTTCTTGTGGAAGTCGGAGTACTTGAGCGCGTTCATCCCGGGCACGTCCTCGTCCCCGGGCCGATCAAAGTACATCGTCAGCGGCGTGTCCTGCTTCTGCTCCACCGCGTTCTCCAGCGACCGCTTGCATCCCTCCTTGTAGGTGATCTTGTGCTGCCCGTCCAGGTGCACCGGCAGCATCTCGCAGCCGGGGCGCATCGCCCGCTCGTGGAAGCCGCGGCCGACCCAGTCCGCCTGCGTGCCGCTCACCTGCCGCCATCGCGCACGCACACATAGAGACATGCGCATAGAAGACGTGGGCGCGTAAATGTCAGCAACGGAGTAAACGGGAGCGCAATCACGAGAAAAACACGCCGCAAGGAAAAAAGGAAGCTGCACACGCTCTACTCCCTCCCCTTTGCACACAAGCAGACGCCCTTGCACCCACGTGCACGCCTTCAGCCACTCACCCGGCGCCCCCGCAGGTACTCGTCGGCCTCGTCGCACTCGCCCAGCTTGATCTCCGCGTACTCCTGCCCCTTGTTTATATATTTGTTCAGGTAGAAGACGACGTGCGTGTGCGAGGTCACCACAAAGTTGATGTGGGCCTCGAACCGCAACGTGGCCCAGGCGTTGTACGGGACGATCCACTGGTTCAGCCTGCACGTGTGCCGTCTCCGCGGGTGGATGAAGCCCCGCACGTCTTCGAACGTGCGCTTGGCGTAGGGCTCAGGGAAGCGCTTGGCGCACTTGTACGTGCGCGGCTGCCACGGGTTGAACGGCTCGTCGTCTGAGGACGAGGAGGCCGAGTCAAGGTCGAACGAGTCGCGCGCGGCCGCGATCTCCGCCGCGCGCAGCGCTTTCCGCGGGGGCATCGCCACCTCGTGCCGCCGGTTCTTCATGCACTTGGCGCCAGCGGTGTGGTTGTGGACCATGTGCTGGAGCACGAGCTCGCGCAGGCGCCCCGCCGCGACGTCCTCTGGCGGCAGCTCTGCCCACGCGAGCTCGTCGATGCGCCCGTTGGCGGTGGTCGGGTGGAAGGGCTCGGGGAGCCGGAAGATGACGTGCGCGTGGGGCAGCCCGCGCGTCTGGTACTCGATCACATAGATCAAGTATAGCGGCTTGGCCCCCATCACGCCGTCCTCGATGCCCTTGATGAACGCGGCCAGCCGGATGTGAAACGAGCGGTTGGCAAACTCGGGGTGTTGGTACACGTCGGTTCCCGGCGGCAGGTTGTCCTGGATTTCTGGCCACATCGGATTGCACGTGAACGTGGCGAACACCGAGGGGGCCCCGTCCTCGGCGATGGCGGCGATGTTGTTCTGGATGTTGTGCAGCACGAAGCGGTTGGCCATCCCTGAGCCGGACGGCAGCTGCATGGTGAGCCCCGAGCGCAGCTCATCCGGCAGGTCCTTGGCGTTCGCCTTGGTGAACTTCCTCCAGTCCTTCTCGCTGTACACCCCCATCGTCTTCAGGTCGTCCAATACCTTGAGGTTGTCGTTCAGCTCGGCCCACGTCGCCAACCGCCTCTGGTGCTTCTCACGCTGCTTCCCCCGCAAGAAGGTGATGGTCTGGTCCTCCTTGGCGGAGTTCCCGTGCAGCGGGTACAGCTGCCCGAAAGCGCCCTTGTTCTTGAGCCGCCACTCGGAGAACAGCCGGCACTTGATCTCGTCCTGCAGCTTGACCTCCTGCTTTCGCTTGCTCTTCCCATCGTAGCTGTACGACCACCCCCCCTTGCCCTCCGAATGGATGGCCGGGAAAGCCAGCGCCATGTAGTCCTTGCTCCCCAGCGGCAGCTCTTTCGTGATACGCTGGCCCTCCGGCCCGCGTTCCACTACATCGACACGAAAGTGGCCCGGCTGCGCGTTCCTTTGTCCGCTGCACGCGAGCACGCGCCCACGCAAACGCGATCCCCACCCCCACACCCCGATTTTCCTCGAGCAAACATCAGCCACTCGCGTGCCTCGTGCCACCCAAATGTTGGCATGACCGCGCCGCGCCGCGGGAAAATTTTGGCATAGCTTTCGCGCCACAAGGGTGGTGCAGAAAATTTTGGCAGAGCTTCCGCGCCACAAAGGTGGTGCAGAAAATTTTTGGCATGCCTTTCGCGCCACAAGGGTGGTGCAGAAAATTTAGGCAGAGCTTCCGCGCTACAAGGGCAGTGAAGAAAGTTTTGGCATAGCTTACGCGCCCCAAGGGTGGTGCAGAAAATTTTGGCATAGCTCCCGCGCCACAAGGGTGGGGCAGAAAATTTTGGCATAGCTTTCGCGCCACAAGCGTGGTGCAGAAAATTTAGGCATAGCTTCCGCGCCACAAGGGCAGTCAAGAAAGTTTTGGCATAGCTCCCGCTCCACAAGGGTGGTGCAGAAAATTTTGGCATAGCTCCCGCGCCACAAGGGTGGGGCAGAAAATTTTGGCATAGCTTACGCGCCACAAGAGTGGTGCAGAAAATTTAGGCATAGCTTCCGCGCCACAAGGGCAGTGAAGAAAGTTTTGGCATAGCTTACGCGCCCCAAGGGTGGTGCAGAAAATTTAGGCATAGCTCCCGCGCCACAAGGGTGGTGCAGAAAATTTTAGAATAGCTCACGCGCCACAAGGGTGGTGCAAAACATTTTAGCGTAGCTCCTGCGCCGCAAGGGCTTGTGGGGCAAGGTTGGTGTCGGTTGTGCACAATAATAATAATAATAATAAGGGCGGTGAAGAAAGTTTTGGCATAGCTCCCGCGCCCCAAGGGTGGTGCAGAAAAATTTGGCATAGCTCCCGCGCCACAAGGGTGGTGCAAAACATTTTAGCATAGCTCCCGCTCCGCAAGGGCTTGTGCGGCAAGGTTGGTGTCTGTTGTGCACAATAATAATAATAAGGGCGGTGAAGAAAGTTTTGGCATAGCTCCCGCGCCACAAGGGTGGTGCAGAAAATTTTGGCACCCACGCACCTTGCCAGCCCCCACGCCAACCCACGCACGCATGGAAGCCCCCCACACACCCACGCACCACGCACGCATGGCAGCCACCCCACTTGTTTTTCAAATCAAAATAATAGCTTCCCGCCACACCCACGCATGCATGCCAGCACCCCCCCGAACCCACACACGCATGCCAGCTCCCCCCGACAGTGACACACCTTATCGCACCTCATCGCTTGCCCGAGTCCCCGCTTGCTAGTTTGCACCCTCAACTGGTTTCTCACGCCTTCCCGTAGTACCCCTGATTGACGGGTTGCCCCTATTCACGTGCATGTGGCTGGCTGGCTGCCCGCCTAATTGCTGCGTCCCCCAACCCCATGCCCCAAGCCTCGTGGCTCAAGCCTCATGGCTGATGCCAGCATGTCATCTGCCCCTTTCTGCTCGCCCGCCAGCCTACATGTGCTGCATACCCTTGCAACATCCCCTGCCTCTCGTGCCCTACTACAGTGTCATGGACTTTCAATGCATGGTATATCGCAGTCTGCTCAGCTTGCCCTTTTACTCCATTGCCTGTGCTGACCTCCCCCCCGCACAGAAATGGCGACAGCCGAGGTTGCTATGCCAGCCATGCGCACTACGGCCGCTGCACTTGATGGTTGTCACGGAGAAATCACTTTAAAAAAAAAAAAATTCCCATACAATTATGCCCATACAATTGTGCATGTGCAAAGGATTGCCACTCAATGAATATTAACGTAATGAACATAGGCTTAGCCATGATCATCTGTCACGCCATGTCCACACTTTAGCTGCTAGAATACGCGGTGATGCATGCCAGCCAACCCGCTCACCAACGTACGCATGCCAGCCACCCCCGACACCCACGCACGCATGGCATCCACCCCACGAACCCACGCATGCATGCCAGCCCCCCCCCAAACCCACACACGCATGCCAGCCCCCCCCCACATGCACACACGCGTGCCAGCCCCCCCCCACATGCACGCATGCATGCCAGGCACCCCCCTCACCAACGTACGCATGCCAGCCACCCCCCACACCCACGCACGCATGGCAGCGCCCCCCTAATGCATGCAGATCCCTAATGCATGCAGCAGTGCACCGTCGCTAGCGACAAACGCAGCCAAGGGTGGGGCCCGTACCCATGTCCCACCCACCTGGGCAGCAGGAAGATCTCCGGCGCGTGCACCTCCGGCGAGAACTGTCCCGCCACCTCTACGGACGCTTGCCGCTGCTCCAACTCCTCGGTCGCCTGCCGGGCAAACTGCTGCAGCAACGGGTTGTAGGTGAGCAGGTACTCCTCCAGAAGGTCCAGCAGCTTCCGCAGGTTGGGGTCTCGCTCTTTCACCTCACACCTGCGGAGCAGGAAGCCACAAAGGTACGCGCATCCGCACTCACAGACACCGTCAGCCATCGTGTGCGCCTCCTCACGCCAAAGAATCACCCCATCACACATCACAACACGCACTCGCTAAAACCAGCGACTGCCGTGCCCCTCACCGTTTCAACACGTCCTCCTGCGCCTCGTCCTTTCCCGGCTTGTCCAGCAAGAAAAAGAAGTCGTTGTTGACATGCACGCCGTCCCGGATGATCGGCTTGATGCGCTCGACGGTCTGGCCGTGCAGCTCGAGCACGCACGCCCCCTTGTTCTTGACCGAATCCCCGATGCGCCCGCTCGCTACGACGCGCGCCACGGCGAAAAATTGGTTGATCATCCGCCCATACCTGATGCATGTTCACAAATACATCGGCGGGGACGACGTGTCAGGGTGCAATACAAGGCGCAACCCACTTCAGCCTAGGCTGGCGAAAAAAAATTCAGCATAGCTTCCGCACCGCAAAGGTTTGGGGGGGGCCTGGCATGCGTGCGTGGGTGTTTGGGGGCGCTGGCATGCATTCGTGGCTGTGGTGGGGAGCTGCCATGCATGCGTGGGTTTAGGGGGTGGCTGGCATGCGTGCCTAGGTTCGTGGGGTGGCTGCCATGCGTGCGTGGGTGCCGCGGGTGGCTGGCATGCGTACGTTGGTGAGGGGTGTGGCTCGCATGCATAAGTGGGCCCGCGGTGCCCCTGATTGCTGTGTGGCCCCTAATCATGTGGATGTAGCTGGCTGCCTGCCCCCCTGTTTGCCGCATCCCATGCCCCAAGGCTCGTAGCTCAAGCCTCAATCGTGGTGAAAGAACTTCAGCATAGCTTCCGCACCACAAGGGTGGTGAAGAAAATTTGAGCATAGCTTCCGCACCAGCAAACATGGTGAAAAAAATTCAGCATAGCTTCTGCACTACAAGGGTGGTGAAGAAATTTTGAGCATAGCTCATGCACTATAAGGGCGCATGACATGCCCGCACGGTCCATGCGTCAATACACACAAACACGTAGTAATTAAGAGCAGTGCTGATGCCAACACCGTACCTGATCCACAGCGCCACGTTCGTTGGGTTGCAATGGATCTGCCACAGCATCTCCTCCTGGTGGGTCAGCTCGTTGCGCGCGAGCTCACATTCATCCACGTTCGCCTCAGCCAGCAGCCCCTCACGCCGCCTACGCTTCTCGATGATGAGATTCAGGTTCGGCTCCAACACCTTTGCCTTGCCTTTCGAGCAGCAGCGGCTACGCTTGGGCTCCTCCTCCTTGAACATGGGCGCGTGGCACTTCGGGCACTTGCTGCGTTCGCGGTGCTCATCGAGTGAGTACGGATGCGCGGCGCTCGGGTCGTCGGTCAGCGGTCGCAGCTTGAACGGCCGCATTCCAAAGCCAGCATAGTCGCCCGTGTCCAGGCAGCGTGAGAGCCGCCGCACCTCAGCGAGCGTCATGCCGAACTTCTTCATCTCGTCGTTTTCCTGCGTCGTCAACAACCAAAACCAGCACAAAAATGAACAATTCGATAAATGGAACATATGATACGGCACAATACAGTGTAGTATGAGATTATGGTATGGCTCTTCTGAACAGCGCATGGCAGAGCCGTCGATGGAAACACTGAGTGATGCCCAGCCCATCACCCCAATACCAAACCAAGTGCAATATTCAGAATAATTTAAGTAAGTGACATCACGTCAGAAAAACTCACCCTCTTCTTCTTCTGCCGGTGCGTCTCGTTGGCCACAGCCGTCGCATTGTCAACAGCTCCCTTCCCATCACTGCCAGGTGGTGACAAGCCCGCATTGCCTGCCTCAACCGGGTCGATGCGCTCCCCGTCGCTGGTGCTCCCCACGTTGTCGTCGGCGTCGTCGCTGTCCATCCTCACATCGCTGTCGGCGTCAGCCCCCTCGCTGTCATCGGCGTCATTATCGTCCATCCTCGCATCCTTCTTGCCTCGCGTGTGATGTGCACCGCTCGCGATCCTCTTCTTCTTTTGTCTCACACGACTGTCACGCTTCCGCCTTTGCTGTGCATCCAGCTTGTCAACAACAGAGACACCCGCATGATGCGAGCCTGCATCACGCTGCGCTTGCACACCAGCATCATCCTGTCCATGTGACAGGATAAAAAGAAGACGAGGTGAACAGGACGTAGCCGTCAGTCATTAATGTAAACACTGCGAAGTTGGGTGGCTGCCATGCGTGCGTGGGTGTGGGGGGTGGCTGGCATGCGTGCCTAGGTGTGGGGGGTGACTGGCATGCACGTGCATGTGGGGGGTGGCTGCATGGCATTCGTGCGTGGGTTTGTGGGGGGGCTGGCATGCGTGCGTGGGTGTGGGGGTGGCTGGCATGCATGCCTGGGTTCGTGGGGTGGCTGGCATGCATGCGTGGGTGTGGGCGGGGGCTGGCATCCATGCATGGGGTTTGTGAGGGGGCTGGCATGCGTGCGTGGGTGTGGGAGGGGCTGGCATGCATGCGTGGGTTTGTGGGATGGCTGGCATGCGTGCATGCATGTGGGGGGTGGCTGGCATGCATGCGTGGGTTTCGGGGGGGGCTGGCTGGCGTGCGTGGGTTTGTGATAACAATCCTTGTATCATCCAACTTGTTGACATCATCACGCCACCCCGCATCACCCTGTGCTTGCACACCAGCAGCACCCTGCGCGTGCGACAGCATTACAAGAATGTGAGGTAAAAATAACGTAGCCATCACTCACTAACGTAAACACTGCGATGAAAAATGTGTAACAAATCCTGCCACAGTGATATGACTTCATAGCATGGTATACATGGCACAACCAATGATAATGACCGTCCTTGTATGATCATCCACTTACACAAAGCAGAAACCACCAAACGGCTGTGCTTACTGCTGACTCGCGAATGATCCCAGGAGCTGGAGGTTGCACCCTCGCGTTGATCATGTCCAACACAGTTTTTCCCTGCAATAAATCCAGGACATTCCACCATTGTCGAGGTTATTACACAGTGACAGCAACAATCACAATACATAGAAAAGAAGCAAAATTGACAGGTGCAGAGGATTGATAAACAACTCACCAGGGTCCGACGTTGCTCGTCAGTGAAATCATCCCGACGTCGAATCTCGTTCACCAACGACTGCAGGTACTCGATCTGTTCCTCAACCGAGTGTACGTCGCCACGACAAAAGGCCTCCGCCGCACGCACATAGGCCAGCGTCGCACCGGGTTCGCACACACCATCCTGCAAAATCACGTGACCGCCCATTTATGAAAAATCAAGTAAGTTTAATACAAAAAACGTTGCTAGCTTGTGCAGAAACGCCAAATATAAAGACCACACGTTGCTCTCAGCATTCCCATTTTGTCTCCCACGCACCGAAGATTGACGCCCCTGTCGACGGTCCACCATCTTCTGCAGTGTCCTCACCTGCAATGAAGCCCAGATAAACAGAAAATTCATTGCATCGTTGTCATCTGCACACAAAGTAAAGCAATTGCCAAAGACAGCGGGATCAAACACAAATAATAAAAGAAAAGTGCCATTCGAGACTCGAGTATCCCAGAACTAAACAAGATGTGTTAATGACAGCTTACCGCCATGTCTCGCTGTATGGTCGTTTCGGGATCAGTTTTATGCAAATTCCACTGCTGTGCTTGTTCCAACAGCGACTCCAGCCGGGCGATCTTCTCTTCCACCGAAATCCTCCTATTGCGCGAGAAGCGTTTTGCGCAATCCACAAAGTCACCAGCCCGTGTGTCCACGTCCTGCATCGATACACCACGGACAGTTATCAAAGTTAGAGTCCAACATTCAAGTGCAATGTGCTGATTAAAGCTAGTGTGTGGTTAGCTTTTTGCAAACATCACAGTTCTCCTCCTTTGCAAGTAAAAGTGCAAAACTCCAACAATAACATGAAAAACCACGCAACCTCGAAGAGAGTAAATAAAATCATACACAGCATGCTGATGAAACTCAAGCGCTCGACAAATCACACACCTCACTGTGTCCAATCATAAACAACATGACACAGTGTTATCGCGTCGGACTAACCTCAACACTAGCTGCAGGGCCCACACACGCCGGCGTGTGCCCTTGTGCTGCAACGGCTGCAGGGCTTGCATGCACACACGCCACCCCTTGTGCCGCCAGCACATCTGGACCCACATCCAGAGGCAGCCTGCCGTGTGGCGTGGTCGCCGCAGATCCAGACTGTAAGCGCTGTTTTTGTACCTCATCCAAACCTGACCATTTTCGTTTCCACCTTCGCTGTGCATCCTTCAGCCTTTCCATCTGCACCCAGGAAAGCGACACCCGCCCAAACCAGAAACTGTTATTAGCAAAGTGCCCACCGCATGTAGCAATTAAAAGAACACCCACAAAAGCGAGATCAAAGTGCATGGGACACACAAACAGTCACTTACTGCTGCATCGACATTGCTGGCGGAAAAACTGTGTTTCTCCTGTTCCAACCCATGCATCAGACACTGGATGCGCTCCAGCCGTTCCCAGACATTCGCAGCGCCAGTGAAAGCCGCGTCTGCAAACTGTGACGCCGTTGTGAACCGCCTCACGTCCACCTTCACATCAACCAGTACAGCATAACAACACATCAAAGTCAGGAGGCTGCTGTGAATCCATTACTGCGAGTTCCTGCTGCCAAGATGGACTGACATGCAACCAGGGAGGTTTATATGAAGAACCTTAGCAATGCTCCACACTGCCCAAACCACAAACCACAAACGCAAAGGAACTGTCATCACAAACATCAAACAAATTAAAAACAGCGAATCTTGTACACTGATCAAATTTCTACAAACTCGATGGAAATAAACAACCACTAAAACACAAACTCACGGTCATCGCAGCTGATGCACCCCTTTGTGGTTCGTCCACAGCCAGCCCTGCCTGCAATGGCACTGTCGCATTCACCGCATGTGCAAGCATGGCCGTTGGTGTCGCACATGCAGCACTGACCCCCAGTTGTGTTTGTACCGTCGGTTGCAGCACCTGGACGTCTCCTTGTGTGGTCTCCGCTACCTGGCCCCCGCTCCTCTCCATCCAGTACCGCAACAGCTCCTTCATCTTTGCGACCTGCAGCTCACCTCCGAACAAACCATACAAATCATATACATCAATCACATGTTATATATTACAGAATTTGTAGAGAGCAACGACCTGACAATCCAATAAAAGAGGCAGTTATTGATGAAGTATTCCACGGTGCACGCCACTCACCGCAGGTTCATAGTCCGCAGCATAGAGCACGTCGCGTCGCCCCTCCACTATCCGCAGGTAATGCTCGACCGTCACCAAGCGCTCCCCCACCGTTCCATCGCATGCCAGGGCAGCTTCCAAAAACGAGGAAGCACTTTGGAACTTCCTCCCAGAAACCTGCACTGACACCCAATCACAAAGGGAGGAAAAAAAGGAAACCTTAGCCATGGTCCACAGTGGTCCCTTAGCAAAGGTAAACCAAAATACTGCTACCTTCATTGACATACACGGGTGCTCCAAAACAAACTCACCGCAGTAGGAGCTGATGCACCCATTTCCGGTTGCGATGGTACTGTTGCTTGTGCTGCCTGTGCAGGATCACCTGCTTGTGCAGGGACGCCCATCGGCGTTGCCCACGTACTGACTGCCGATTGTGCAGTCACACCCACCGGGGCCGCTGTCATGGTACACCCCTGCCGTTCCATCTGGACACGCAGTGTTTCCCAATACCGCAGATTGTCCTGGAGGCTAGTAACCTGCCACAAGGCAACCACCATAATGAAGCAGAGCCACCACTCAGTAGAACTCCGAAGTCAAATTGCATCGTCCTTACTGCACAGATCATGTTCTGTCGATAAATGATCAACAAGTAATCATCACCAAAGTCAAACACCAAGCAATCGCATAAGGACCAAAACATCACTGCAGCTCAGCTTACCGCCATGCAGTAATCCTCCGATGAAAACTCCGATTTCCGTACTTGCAGTATACCCATCATAAAGTGCAGAGACGCCATGCATTGTAGAGGATCGCCAACCAATGAAGTTGCAGCTTGGACAAACCCGTGTGCCCAGTACCCAGTGACGTCCGCCTGCGCAAAAGGATCGCAAGAGGATGAAAGCCAACAGAACAAGTGGCACACACTGAGAATGCCAAACAGTATCATCCGAAACCAAGAGAATGACTCACACTAAAGGAAGGTAGGAAGCTGAGCCATCAAGCAAAGGCACAACCTACCAGCAGTGTTTCCGAAGCGCTCCTTGGCCAAGGCACGACAGGACCCACCCTTCTCTGCAGCATTAGCATCTGCAAGAGAAAGACACAGAACAACACACAATCAAGCAACACTCAACTTAGTAACATCATCCCGCATATGTCAAGGACACGAGCTGGGAAAAAACCTTGCCGCTGACCATTAACATGACTCTATCGAACTTCACTGACCGCATAATAAATGTTTTCACTTCACTCACCGCATAATAAATGTTGTCACTGAACTTGTCTGGCGCCGCGTTCACCAACTCGTCGATTTTACCTCGAACGAAGGCCACCCAGGCGGATGGATTGCCAACTAAGCAGTCGGCTTGTTCTACACACAAGTACGCCCGAGGGCGAGGGTCCCCACCACGAGCCATAGCGCACGGTGGCAACCCCCCTCCTATGGGATCCCGACATGGCTGTGGGGATGATCCGGCGCATGGTGATGCTGGTGAACGTGCAGCGGGGGTTGGACCTTCCCCTTGAGTCAAAGGTGTTGCGACACACGGCGATCCACATGCGCATGAAACTTGGGCATCCGATCCACGTGGTGCCTGGGCATGGCGCAAAGAGAACACAGATGGGTGAAAAAAGATGGACCAACCCATTTCATAAATTCAGTAAAATACAATCAGCGTCATAACACCATTTGATACTGCCAACTACCAGCTCACATATGTTGACACTAGCAACTAGCACATGCACATGGGATGCTTCACTCGCTCACCTTTGTCTTCCTCCTCCTGCTCCGGTGACGTTGTGAAGACACACCTTCGTGCCAGGGCACACCCTGGCGTGACAACACATAATGCACGCATACAGATATCCGTACACGTTAGCTATCAGACGCACACGGGGACGCATGCAGGGACTATCGGTGCCTCAACTCAACACCAGCAGCGCAAATGACATGCATCATACAATTTAAAGATTTTAAAACAGACATGCAGCAACATACACAGTAGCTCTCGTCCCAATCTCCCGTCACATCAATACGTTCGCCCACGTCGGAATCACCGCCCTGTGGATGACGCCAACGCACGGCAGCAACACACCAACCATATTGTGTCAGAAATGCCGTTCCCACACAAAGGCATCAGCCGAACATACGATCATGTGCAGAATGTGAATGTAGTAGCATCAAGCGCCGCATACCTCCTCACACAAGTCGTCCTCCCCTGCCAAAGGTATCTCGCAGTCTCCATCATACATCGGTTCTCCAGCACCTCGAACTCGACGTGGACACCAACACATGGCATCAGCTGAAGCCCGCATCCTACGCCGTCGGTGTCGTGATTGCCTTGCAGGGCCAGGAGCTCGCTGCGGTGCAGCACGCGGGTACCGAGTGGGACGCCACGCCGATCGCTGCGGTCGGGGCAAACGGCGCCGTATGATGCAGCGAACGCGACAGCAAGGACCCCGCCTCGGACGCACACCAAAAAGCGGCACAGGAGCCTGCATAAACAAGCACACCAACACAAAAGACACGCCCACAGTTAAAAACAACCACAAATGCCACCAGGGAAACCTACCACAGTATTTTTCATTGCTTCCCGCCGGACGCACTGCACCTACCCATGCTAGTCGCCTTGCACAGCGCCGCCGCCTCATAGGTCGATGTCTTGCCGCAAGCCGCCGCACAATGCCAGGATGCCTTGACAAGCGATAACAACGCAACACCGTGGTTGAGCGCTCTGATGTCCACACTTGGGTGCTGCATTTCTGCCATGGACAATGTGCAGCCCTGTGCCTGGCAAGTATGAAACAAAAACCACCACACAGCGAAAAGGAATTAAAGATAAGGTTGTGAAACCACGCAGCATGGGCAGCCGACTCCAAAACAAAGCAAGCATGTTGATCACAATAATCATGGATTGCACAAACAGGCCAGCGTATATGCATAAGAAAGTGACTCCCAACATCCATGACAATACCAGTGGCACTTACCAGAAGCCAAGGAGGATATACCATCCAACAGTCCCCACGAGAGCTCCCAGATCCAAATGGAGATCTGCATGGCAGAATCAAGATCCACACATCATCGACGGTTCGCACAAACATACACGTCTTTAAGGGGAAACATTCAAAATTGAAATTATCTTATCCACATTCATGCCCCCACCATGCAGCCAACATAGAATTTATGTCCAAAAACAAGTGCACCCACCTGGCTTGCAAAGAGCCAAAACGATGCCGTCGTGTCCGGCAGTGGCGATTTCAGCCACAATCACTATCGGCGCTATGGAAAGCGCGACCATAATGTTGCGGAACTCCCGTGTGGCTGCCATAGCACCTGCCATCTCACAGACAACTCGGGAAATCCTCCGCACAAGCCTCAGCACGGCTGCATTCGTAGATTCAGCAGAAAACACAACATGGCAAGCACAGCAAAGACACACCAAACTGTTGTCATCAGCCCTCCCAGAAAGAGACACGTCATCTACTACCACAAGAACATGACTACAGACCAAGTACAGCGACAACTTGTAACAGCTATACCAAAAAAATCATGTGCAGCGTCTTACCACAGACCACATGCAGGAGCAGACCCACAAGAGGCTCCACCACAAGCTCTGCAAGTAGGATGGCAAAGGGCCAGCATCATTGTGAAAAAATACAATAACATCAGTTCCTCACAAAGTGGTGTGTCAAACATAATCATGAGCCCCCCCCCCCCCCCCCGGAAACGTAACTTGAGATGCATAAAACAAACACATCAGACCTGTGCTAACTCGTAAACAAATACCACGCCCACCTGGGTAGTAAATGATGAGCCGAACAACTTGCAACGGCTCGTTTAAGGTCCACCAGAGCATCCACAAGGCCAACCTCAGGCAAGCTACTCCAGCGAATCTCCACCCTCGCAGCGCCGCAACTGCAAATGCACGACTCAAGGAACGGCCAAGTGAGCGCCGTGTCATAAGAGAGAAAAGAAACGTGAGTCAAAGTGTACACGAACATTCAAATGGGAACCACATTGCAGGCTAAACACGTGCACGCAGTGTTAGAACGCATACCCATATCAACGTCTTACCCCAAAGCAGCTCGTGCAGAAAGTTAACGGTGCAGGCAGACACGTCCGCGCAGAGTGCTCGAGAGCCCAATGTCAGGCGAACCACGCAGGGTAACCGCCACCCTTGCTGCCGTGCCACTGCAACAGGCACCCCACAATACCATACAAACACTGGAAATCGTCATGATCCAAACGTATGAAGACAATAATATGGCAATCGGATTCCACTTCAGCCGCATCCTCACATTAATGCATGCGAGCTCGCTACAACCTGACAGCGTTTCAACCAACGTTCATGAAACGTTATTGGACATCACCAAATCTTACCCGAAAGCAGTCGGTGCACACAGCCCGTGATTCGTACCACCAGCATCCATGACATGAAGAAACCTGCACAAACTCGCAGCACACACCGTTACGTTAACCAAAAATACACAATGCAAATGAAAGGAGTAAAACAACAACAACATGGGTGCCTACAACGACACAACATGGGTGCCTACCTGCACCGCAAAGGTTTGGCTCTTCCCTTTCGAGATGTAGAATGCGCACCACAAGGATGGCGGTGCACAACAGAGCCAGCCACTTCGCGTCGTATCCTCCCATGGCGGCTTACATCAAACGCCTCATGCATGCGCAACCAGGTTCCATACACATCCCCATTATTCACTTCCGCAACTGGCACGTACTCGTTGAAAATGTAAAACCTTATCGTATAAAAACCACGTCTATGCACTCGGCAACCCCAATTTGGCAACCACGAATTTCTTCCATCACCTGCCAGGAGCAAGAATGCGCGACTTGGTCGTAGGCTTGCCACTGCCATCAGCCCAGTGCATTAACTTCGCAATTACCATAGCGAACGGCAATTACCATGTGCTCTCGTCGCCGTGCTGAACGGAACGGCGCAGGATTACGGCGCGATGTACTACTCCCGATACGCCAAGCTTGGTGTGTCCGAGCACACAAGGCTCCAGGAATGTGGAATTCAGACTTCCTCAGCGATACATTCAGAATCAGTACGGAATCTACTACAATGGAAATCAGCAAGTGCTACGCAATATCGCAGAAATTCGTACCGAAATCATCGTACTCCGAGTGTGTACTCCCCCTAGTGCGTGCACATTTTAACTACAAGCATCGTACAAGTCAGATTCAATAACTCAGTCAGATCACGTTCAGACTAAACTTCGGTCTGAAGCGAAAATTGCTACGTAAACGCTCAGTAAAACGGTTACTGAACAAAATGCGGAAAACGAAACGATCGTAACTCCCAACGTATTACAGTATCTGGACATGTCGTCGACTTGCCGCACTGAACGATACAAATTTTTGGGACGGCGGGTTCTATACTCCGGAGTTGTTGTACTTCCGCGTCCCACATCCTGTAACCGCGGGCGGGTTGTTTGATTCGCGACATTGTTTGACGGGGCGCGCAACAAGCCGACATCGTGCCGGGTTCCGTATTTTTATCTGGCCGCGGCCATTGGCTGGCCTCCCATCTGCCCGCAAAAGTGCTGAACCGGATCTGGACGTAACTGCCGTTTCAGACCCCGTTCAGACTTTGTGACAGTCGATCTCCCTAGTTTGCCACTTTTCGGGCAACTGCTCCGATTGGGCGCCACCGCGGATCTCCGGATCGCCCTGACTATCGGCCGCCCTGCGCTCGCGGTTTTCGTACGGGCCACTTTTCGGGCCTCACGGTTTGCCCAAACTTTTCGTTGGGGTTAATCGTAGTCACTAGAGGGGGACAAGGTGGGGGGGCCAAGGCCCCCCACGAATTCGGACGCACTACGCCACCAGGGGCCCTGAGGCCTTCGCCGAAAGCTTCGACCCGCCGGGCGGAGCGCCCGCCTACCGGGCCGGCCACTACGCCGGGGGGCGAACGCTCGGCGGCCTTCCTTCGGGGGCTTCCCATCGCGCGCGCTCGCGCCGGCCCGCCGCACCGTCGATCCCACGCTCCGTCCCTCACGGGGAAATCTTCCAAATCAATTTTTATTCCTCGGAACTACGAAAATTCGTCCTGAAATCGGCCTAAATTCGTTTTTATTGCTCGAAACTAGTGACCGCTCAACCAAAAACGATTTCAGGCCGAATTTAGCATACGTTCAGGGCAAAATTTCGTAGCACATTTGATTTCAGCAAAATTCAGATTCTCTCTGCGCTGAGTCCAGAATCGGCTCAGAATCTCGCAAAGTTCGTCCAGCAAGCATCGTACTAGGCTCCGCTCCTCCAACTCAAATTTTGCGTGTACTTTTCAAATATAATTCAGTCAGATCACGTTCAGACTTAAATTTCGGTCTGAATAAAAAATTGCAACGGAAACGCTCAGTAAAACAGTTTCTGAACGAAATGCGGACAACAAAACGGCCGTAACGCCCAACGTCTTACGGTTTCAAAACATTTTCTGGACATGCCGTCGACTTGCCGCACTGAACGCAACAAAATTTTGGGACGGCAGCTTCTATACTCCGGAGTTGTTGTACTTCCGCGTCCCACATCCTGTAACCGCGGGCGGGTTGTTTGATTCGCGACATTGTTTGACGGGGCGCGCAACAAGCCGACATCGTGCCGGGTTCCGTATTTTTATCTGGCCGCGGCCATTGGCTGGCCTCCCACCTGCCCGCAAAAGTGCTGAACCGGATCTGGACGTAACTGCCGTTTCAGACCCCGTTCAGACTTTGTGACAGTCGATCTCCCTATTTTGCCACTTTTCGGGCAACTGCTCCGATTGGGCGCCACCGCGGATCTCCGGATCGCCCTGACTATCGGCCGCCCTGCGCTCGCGGTTTTCGTACGGGCCACTTTTCGGGCCTCACGGTTTGCCCAATCTTTTCGTTGGGGTTAATCGTATCTTTTCGTTGGGGTTAATCGTAGTCACTAGAGGGGGACTCGTTGGGGTTAATCGTAGTCACTAGAGGGGGACAAGAAAAAAGTGGGGGAGGGGGGGCTATCGCCCCCCCTCCCCGACTTGAGAGGACGTGACTCGCCGCTAGCGGCCCAGAGGCCGATAGTCGACCTTCTGGGCGCCAACCGCACCGGCCCGCGCGACGCGCCAAGACCCTTCCACGGAGGACGCGCGAGCGGACGATTCCGACCGGGACGAACCGCCGCCGTGCGCCACGCGCAACGGACCCTTCCCCGTGAACACCGTGGAAGCTCTCCGAGCGTGAGATACTTGGAAATTTCGTCACGTTCGTATCGAAAATGAAATTTCTGACAAATTTGTCAGCTCGGACAGAACCACAATGAATTTCAGCATACCATTCGATACAACAATGATGATATTTCGGCGTCGGATACTTGGAAATTTCGTTACGTTCGTATCGCCAGTGAAATTCTGACAAATTTTATCCTGAACTATTTCGCATCATAACATGACTCCGTTGGGAGATCATCATGTAGCACTGGCTAACATATTCCCTTGCTGGATGGATGGAGGTAGGTGAAGAATCAAACCTTTTTGAATGACCTTATTTGTCTAATTGTAATTGCCTAGCACAGTCTACCTAGAGGAGGGCCCTGATTGGCACAATTGTGGCCATGTACGTAATTATGCTACATGTCGTACATGATCTCCCAACTAGTCATGTTATAATTTAATTTCATTTTAATGCTAGCATGTCTTGTTGCATGCCCTCAAAGCTAAAATTGTTTATCACATGCAGAGAGAGCCCGCACAATGAATTTCAGCGTACCATTCATTAATTAATTATACCATGCGATATACTTTACAGATATTTCGCTGTCAAATACTTCGAAATTTGGGTACTGCTTTTTGCAAGCCAGCCATAAGGACCAAACACTCCCATGCAAACTCCCATTTTCATCATTAATTAATATTCATTGAGTGGCAATCCTTTCATTCCTTTGTTCACACATGCACCATCCGTCATTCCCATTATTAAATTGAAAAAATTAAATCATAGCATGACTCCGTGGTGCCCACTATGACTTCATGGGGGGGGCTGGCATGCTTGCGTGGGTGTGGGGGGCCTCGCATGCGTGCGTGGGTGTGGGGGGGAGTGGCATGCATGCGTGGGTGTGGTGGGGGGCTGCCATGCATGCGTGGGGTTAGGGGGGGGCTGGCACGCGTGTGTGGGTTCGTGGGGTGGCTGCCATGCGTGCGTGGGTGTGTGGGGTGGCTGGCATGCGTACGTGGGTGTGGGGGGTGGCTGGCATGCATAAGTGGGTTTGTGATGGGCTGGCATGCGTGCGTGGGTTGGTGGGGTGGCTGGCATGCATGCGTGCATGTGGGGGGTCGCTGGCATGCATGCGTGGGTTTGTGGGGTAGCTGGCATGCAGGCGTGGGTGTGGGAGGGGCTGGCATGCATGCGTGGGTGTGGGGGGTGGCTGGCATGCATGCCTGCATGTGGGCACTACATTTCGCCGCCTAGGACACCTTTTTTAGCGGGGAATGTGGTTCGGTCTAGTAGGGGAAAACGGTGGCAGGTCTCCGAGCGTCAGATACTAGGAAATTTCGTTACGTTCGTATCGAGAGTAGATTTCTGACAATTTTCCTCGTTCGGACAGAGCCACAGTGAATTTCAGCATCCGTCCAGTACCAAAGCATGGACCTAGCAGGAATTCCGTCAGACATCTCGGAAGTAGCAATTTTTAGTATCGAGCGCACTTTCGCTAGTGTTCAGTACGAATTCGGCCTCCGTCAGGTCAGCAAGCGGCGTGGGAATATACTGAACCGAACAAATCGGTGGACTGTACTAAGAAATTCGTACTCAAATTTCGTCATCGGAATCGGAGGAAAATATTCGACCAAGGACTAGAGATTTCATCGAATTTTCAGAACTGGCCAATTGATGCCAAATGGCGCGATTCTAGATAACAAGTGTTGCTTTACTGGTATCCGACGGTGCCGAACTTCGAAATTGAATTTGTAACCCCCGCCGTATTGACGGAACCACATTCTCGCATAAATTGGGTTTCCGCGGTGGCGAAATGTAGTGGGGTGGGGCTGGCATGCGTGCGTGGGTTGGTGGGGTGGCTGGCATGCATGCGTGCATGTGGGGGGTCGCTGGCATGGATGCGTGGGTTTGTGGGGTAGCTGGCATGCGGGCGTGGGTGTGGGAGGGGCTGGCATGCATGCCTGCATGTGGGGTAGGGCTGGCATGCGTGCGTGGGTGTGGGGGGGGGCTGCCATGCGTGTGTCGCGGGGCTGGCATTCGTGGGTGGTTGGCGGGGGGAGTGGCATGCATGCGTGGGTGTGGTGGGGAGCTGTCATGCATGCGTGGTTTTAAGGGGGGGCTGGCACGCGTGCGTGGGTTCGTGGGGTGGCTGCCATGCGTGCGTGGGGGTGGGGGGTGGCTGGCATGCGTAAGTGGCTGTGGGGGTTGCTGGATGGATTCCCTTGCTGGATGGATGGAGGTAGGTGAAGAATCAAACCTTTTTGAATGACCTTATTTGTCTAATTGTAATTGCCTAGCACAGTCTACCTAGAGGAGGGCCCTGATTGGCACAATTGTGGCCATGTACGTAATTATGCTACATGTCGTACATGATCTCCCAACTAGTCATGTTATAATTTAATTTCATTTTAATGCTAGCATGTCTTGTTGCATGCCCTCAAAGCTAAAATTGTTTATCACATGCAGAGAGAGCCCGCACAATGAATTTCAGCGTACCATTCATTAATTAATTATACCATGCGATATACTTTACAGATATTTCGCTGTCAAATACTTCGAAATTTGGGTACTGCTTTTTGCAAGCCAGCCATAAGGACCAAACACTCCCATGCAAACTCCCATTTTCATCATTAATTAATATTCATTGAGTGGCAATCCTTTCATTCCTTTGTTCACACATGCACCATCCGTCATTCCCATTATTAAATTGAAAAAATTAAATCATAGCATGACTCCGTGGTGCCCACTATGACTTCATGGGGGGGGCTGGCATGCTTGCGTGGGTGTGGGGGGGCCTCGCATGCGTGCGTGGGTGTGGGGGGGGAGTGGCATGCATGCGTGGGTGTGGTGGGGGGCTGCCATGCATGCGTGGGGTTAGGGGGGGCTGGCACGCGTGTGTGGGTTCGTGGGGTGGCTGCCATGCGTGCGTGGGTGTGTGGGGTGGCTGGCATGCGTACGTGGGTGTGGGGGGTGGCTGGCATGCATAAGTGGGTTTGTGATGGGCTGGCATGCGTGCGTGGGTTGGTGGGGTGGCTGGCATGCATGCGTGCATGTGGGGGGTCGCTGGCATGCATGCGTGGGTTTGTGGGGTAGCTGGCATGCAGGCGTGGGTGTGGGAGGGGCTGGCATGCATGCGTGGGTGTGGGGGGTGGCTGGCATGCATGCCTGCATGTGGGGTGGGGCTGGCATGCGTGCGTGGGTGTGGGGGGGGCTCGCATGCGTGCGTGGGTGTGTGGGGGGGCTCGCATGCGTGCGTGGGTGTGGGGGGGAGTGGCATGCATGCGTGGGTGTGGTGGGGGGCTGCCATGCATGCGTGGGGTTAGGGGGGGCTGGCACGCGTGTGTGGGTTGGTGGGGTGGCTGCCATGCGTGCGTGGGTGTGTGGGGTGGCTGGCATGCGTACGTGGGTGTGGGGGGTGGCTGGCATGCATAAGTGGGTTTGTGATGGGCTGGCATGCGTGCGTGGGTTGGTGGGGTGGCTGGCATGCATGCGTGCATGTGGGGGGTCGCTGGCATGGATGCGTGGGTTTGTGGGGTAGCTGGCATGCGGGCGTGGGTGTGGGAGGGGCTGGCATGCATGCCTGCATGTGGGGTAGGGCTGGCATGCGTGCGTGGGTGTGGGGGGGGCTGCCATGCGTGTGTCGGGGGGCTGGCATGCGTGGGTGGTTGGCGGGGGGAGTGGCATGCATGCGTGGGTGTGGTGGGGAGCTGCCATGCATGCGTGGTTTTAAGGGGGGGCTGGCACGCGTGCGTGGGTTCGTGGGGTGGCTGCCATGCGTGCGTGGGGGTGGGGGGTGGCTGGCATGCGTAAGTGGCTGTGGGGGTTGCTGGAATGCATAAGTGGGTTGTGGGGTGGCTGGCATGCGTGCGTGGGTGTGGGGGTGGCTGGCATGCGTGCGTGGATTGGTGGGGTGGCTGGCATGCATGCGGGCATGTGGGGGGTGGCTGGAATCCATGCGTGGGTTTGTGGGGTATAGCTAACATGTGTGCGTGGGTGTGGGAGGGGCTGGCATGCATGCGTTGGTTGACATGCCATGGATGAAAAACGCCAAGAAGAGTATATGGCCCCGCTGCCACCAAAAATCACCTGGTTGATCAACCAAGGGGATAGCCTGCACAGTGAGACACAAACACAGCAGACCCAGCAAAGCAAAATTCAGGTTGTAAGCGAGTGGAGATTACTTTTGACATGCTTGATGAAGAAATATATAACACACCTTCTATTGTCACACCTTCTATAAACAAATGGTTGATTGATCACCTTATACACCACGTAAACATGCTACCAGACGCGCTCTTCAGTCCAGTCAAAATCCACGTGCGAAGCAAGTCAGCTTACGCAGAAAGCACCATGAATGTCAGCCAGTACAGCAGTAAATGACGCCCCAAACCCGTGACCAGGCAAGCATCCAGAGGGGCTTTCACCGCCCAGTATATTCCAGAAAAAAGCATCACAGATCCTTGGGCAACGGACGTTCACACAGGACATGCGAAGGACCATGAAGATGGCGTCCTGCACGGCTAATCTGCGTTTTTAAAAACCCTTGCTACGCTATGTCTTTGCTGCGACTAGGTGGATTCGGCGAAATGGAAAGAACGCAACCATGAAAATGCATCAGAAAGAGAGCAGGTACTACCCCGGTCATCGAAACAAACGCCTCACCATCGGCATCGCCGGTTACGTCCCGTGGCAAAAAATCCAGCGTTCTTTCCAATATGATGTGGCGACAGCAGAAGCTCGTTGGCCACACCCCAAGCCTTCCACGAACAGCAAACTGATTTCACTAGGCACCCAATACGTAAAGCAGTTAAGCATGATACTACAATACCTAAATCTACAACGACATTCCATTTCCAGGTCGCCATAGCGACACGGACCTCTCCCACGCAGGTATCACTCCGTTGACGCACCTCCAGCTCATAAAATTTCGCACTTGCTCTTCAAACATAAAATTTTGACGTATAAAACCATGGCTGCGCATTCCCCATCCCAATTTTCTAGCCTACGTTGCCTGCCATCGCCAGCCAGCACAAGGAAAATTGCTCGCGCAGCACGTCACTTTGTTTTTCGCCCCGAGCATGCCGCACGCTTTGCCAATAATTCCCAGTTCCCACTGCCCAGCAAGAAAAAAGTGGGGGAGGGGGGGCTATCGCTAACTGAAAATTCCGTCTCGTTTGATTCTATTTCCCCTGTTCAGGCGCGAACGTTTCCGTTCAGCAAGGTTTCAAACGCTTTCCTTCAGAACTGTCATTTCGTCTCGCTTGCTTATGAAATTTGACATCCCCACGTTGTGGCCCTAAATTCGAGCGCGTTATTCGAAACGGCGTGCACCGGTTGGTCCCCGCCCAAAGTGGTGCAACGGGAAACTGCGAAAAGTTTTAGTACAGATATCGGTTCGCGACTTTTTGTTTGACGGTTAAAAAAGTCAACGCGCCGTACCGTCCTGAGGCCGCGCGGATTGTCCTCCGTGGAAGGAGGACGCGCGAGCGGACGATTCCGACCGGGACGAACCGCCGCCGTGCGCCACGCGCAACGGACCCTTCCCCGTGAACACCGTGGAAGCTCTCCGAGCGTGAGATACTTGGAAATTTCGTCACGTTCGTATCGAAAATGAAATTTCTGACAAATTTGTCAGCTCGGACAGAACCACAATGAATTTCAGCATACCATTCGATACAACAATGATGATATTTCGGCGTCGGATACTTGGAAATTTCGTTACGTTCGTATCGCCAGTGAAATTCTGACAAATTTTATCCTGAACTATTTCGCATCATAACATGACTCCGTTGGGAGATCATCATGTAGCACTGGCTAACATATTCCCTTGCTGGATGGATGGAGGTAGGTGAAGAATCAAACCTTTTTGAATGACCTTATTTGTCTAATTGTAATTGCCTAGCACAGTCTACCTAGAGGAGGGCCCTGATTGGCACAATTGTGGCCATGTACGTAATTATGCTACATGTCGTACATGATCTCCCAACTAGTCATGTTATAATTTAATTTCATTTTAATGCTAGCATGTCTTGTTGCATGCCCTCAAAGCTAAAATTGTTTATCACATGCAGAGAGAGCCCGCACAATGAATTTCAGCGTACCATTCATTAATTAATTATACCATGCGATATACTTTACAGATATTTCGCTGTCAAATACTTCGAAATTTGGGTACTGCTTTTTGCAAGCCAGCCATAAGGACCAAACACTCCCATGCAAACTCCCATTTTCATCATTAATTAATATTCATTGAGTGGCAATCCTTTCATTCCTTTGTTCACACATGCACCATCCGTCATTCCCATTATTAAATTGAAAAAATTAAATCATAGCATGACTCCGTGGTGCCCACTATGACTTCATGGGGGGGGCTGGCATGCTTGCGTGGGTGTGGGGGGGCCTCGCATGCGTGCGTGGGTGTGGGGGGGAGTGGCATGCATGCGTGGGTGTGGTGGGGGGCTGCCATGCATGCGTGGGGTTAGGGGGGGCTGGCACGCGTGTGTGGGTTCGTGGGGTGGCTGCCATGCGTGCGTGGGTGTGTGGGGTGGCTGGCATGCGTACGTGGGTGTGGGGGTGGCTGGCATGCATAAGTGGGTTTGTGATGGGCTGGCATGCGTGCGTGGGTTGGTGGGGTGGCTGGCATGCATGCGTGCATGTGGGGGGTCGCTGGCATGCATGCGTGGGTTTGTGGGGTAGCTGGCATGCAGGCGTGGGTGTGGGAGGGGCTGGCATGCATGCGTGGGTGTGGGGGGTGGCTGGCATGCATGCCTGCATGTGGGGTGGGGCTGGCATGCGTGCGTGGGTTGGTGGGGTGGCTGGCATGCATGCGTGCATGTGGGGGGTCGCTGGCATGGATGCGTGGGTTTGTGGGGTAGCTGGCATGCGGGCGTGGGTGTGGGAGGGGCTGGCATGCATGCCTGCATGTGGGGTAGGGCTGGCATGCGTGCGTGGGTGTGGGGGGGGCTGCCATGCGTGTGTCGCGGGGCTGGCATTCGTGGGTGGTTGGCGGGGGAGTGGCATGCATGCGTGGGTGTGGTGGGGAGCTGTCATGCATGCGTGGTTTTAAGGGGGGGCTGGCACGCGTGCGTGGGTTCGTGGGGTGGCTGCCATGCGTGCGTGGGGGTGGGGGGTGGCTGGCATGCGTAAGTGGCTGTGGGGGTTGCTGGATGGATTCCCTTGCTGGATGGATGGAGGTAGGTGAAGAATCAAACCTTTTTGAATGACCTTATTTGTCTAATTGTAATTGCCTAGCACAGTCTACCTAGAGGAGGGCCCTGATTGGCACAATTGTGGCCATGTACGTAATTATGCTACATGTCGTACATGATCTCCCAACTAGTCATGTTATAATTTAATTTCATTTTAATGCTAGCATGTCTTGTTGCATGCCCTCAAAGCTAAAATTGTTTATCACATGCAGAGAGAGCCCGCACAATGAATTTCAGCGTACCATTCATTAATTAATTATACCATGCGATATACTTTACAGATATTTCGCTGTCAAATACTTCGAAATTTGGGTACTGCTTTTTGCAAGCCAGCCATAAGGACCAAACACTCCCATGCAAACTCCCATTTTCATCATTAATTAATATTCATTGAGTGGCAATCCTTTCATTCCTTTGTTCACACATGCACCATCCGTCATTCCCATTATTAAATTGAAAAAATTAAATCATAGCATGACTCCGTGGTGCCCACTATGACTTCATGGGGGGGGCTGGCATGCTTGCGTGGGTGTGGGGGGCCTCGCATGCGTGCGTGGGTGTGGGGGGGAGTGGCATGCATGCGTGGGTGTGGTGGGGGGCTGCCATGCATGCGTGGGGTTAGGGGGGGCTGGCACGCGTGTGTGGGTTCGTGGGGTGGCTGCCATGCGTGCGTGGGTGTGTGGGGTGGCTGGCATGCGTACGTGGGTGTGGGGGGTGGCTGGCATGCATAAGTGGGTTTGTGATGGGCTGGCATGCGTGCGTGGGTTGGTGGGGTGGCTGGCATGCATGCGTGCATGTGGGGGGTCGCTGGCATGCATGCGTGGGTTTGTGGGGTAGCTGGCATGCAGGCGTGGGTGTGGGAGGGGCTGGCATGCATGCGTGGGTGTGGGGGTGGCTGGCATGCATGCCTGCATGTGGGGTGGGGCTGGCATGCGTGCGTGGGTGTGGGGGGGGCTCGCATGCGTGCGTGGGTGTGTGGGGGGCTCGCATGCGTGCGTGGGTGTGGGGGGGAGTGGCATGCATGCGTGGGTGTGGTGGGGGGCTGCCATGCATGCGTGGGGTTAGGGGGGGGCTGGCACGCGTGTGTGGGTTGGTGGGGTGGCTGCCATGCGTGCGTGGGTGTGTGGGGTGGCTGGCATGCGTACGTGGGTGTGGGGGGTGGCTGGCATGCATAAGTGGGTTTGTGATGGGCTGGCATGCGTGCGTGGGTTGGTGGGGTGGCTGGCATGCATGCGTGCATGTGGGGGGTCGCTGGCATGGATGCGTGGGTTTGTGGGGTAGCTGGCATGCGGGCGTGGGTGTGGGAGGGGCTGGCATGCATGCCTGCATGTGGGGTAGGGCTGGCATGCGTGCGTGGGTGTGGGGGGGGCTGCCATGCGTGTGTCGGGGGGCTGGCATGCGTGGGTGGTTGGCGGGGGGAGTGGCATGCATGCGTGGGTGTGGTGGGGAGCTGTCATGCATGCGTGGTTTTAAGGGGGGGCTGGCACGCGTGCGTGGGTTCGTGGGGTGGCTGCCATGCGTGCGTGGGGGTGGGGGGTGGCTGGCATGCGTAAGTGGCTGTGGGGGTTGCTGGAATGCATAAGTGGGTTGTGGGGTGGCTGGCATGCGTGCGTGGGTGTGGGGGTGGCTGGCATGCGTGCGTGGATTGGTGGGGTGGCTGGCATGCATGCGGGCATGTGGGGGGTGGCTGGAATCCATGCGTGGGTTTGTGGGGTATAGCTAACATGTGTGCGTGGGTGTGGGAGGGGCTGGCATGCATGCGTTGGTTGACATGCCATGGATGAAAAACGCCAAGAAGAGTATATGGCCCCGCTGCCACCAAAAATCACCTGGTTGATCAACCAAGGGGATAGCCTGCACAGTGAGACACAAACACAGCAGACCCAGCAAAGCAAAATTCAGGTTGTAAGCGAGTGGAGATTACTTTTGACATGCTTGATGAAGAAATATATAACACACCTTCTACTGTCACACCTTCTATAAACAAATGGTTGATTGATCACCTTATACACCACGTAAACATGCTACCAGACGCGCTCTTCAGTCCAGTCAAAATCCACGTGCGAAGCAAGTCAGCTTACGCAGAAAGCACCATGAATGTCAGCCAGTACAGCAGTAAATGACGCCCCAAACCCGTGACCAGGCAAGCATCCAGAGGGGCTTTCACCGCCCAGTATATTCCAGAAAAAAGCATCACAGATCCTTGGGCAACGGACGTTCACACAGGACATGCGAAGGACCATGAAGATGGCGTCCTGCACGGCTAATCTGCGTTTTTAAAAACCCTTGCTACGCTATGTCTTTGCTGCGACTAGGTGGATTCGGCGAAATGGAAAGAACGCAACCATGAAAATGCATCAGAAAGAGAGCAGGTACTACCCCGGTCATCGAAACAAACGCCTCACCATCGGCATCGCCGGTTACGTCCCGTGGCAAAAAATCCAGCGTTCTTTCCAATATGATGTGGCGACAGCAGAAGCTCGTTGGCCACACCCCAAGCCTTCCACGAACAGCAAACTGATTTCACTAGGCACCCAATACGTAAAGCAGTTAAGCATGATACTACAATACCTAAATCTACAACGACATTCCATTTCCAGGTCGCCATAGCGACACGGACCTCTCCCACGCAGGTATCACTCCGTTGACGCACCTCCAGCTCATAAAATTTCGCACTTGCTCTTCAAACATAAAATTTTGACGTATAAAACCATGGCTGCGCATTCCCCACCCCAATTTTCTAGCCTACGTTGCCTGCCATCGCCAGCCAGCACAAGGAAAATTGCTCGCGCAGCACGTCACTTTGTTTTTCGCCCCGAGCATGCCGCACGCTTTGCCAATAATTCCCAGTTCCCACTGCCCAGCAAGAAAAAAGTGGGGGAGGGGGGGCTATCGCTAACTGAAAATTCCGTCTCGTTTGATTCTATTTCCCCTGTTCAGGCGCGAACGTTTCCGTTCAGCAAGGTTTCAAACGCTTTCCTTCAGAACTGTCATTTCGTCTCGCTTGCTTATGAAATTTGACATCCCCACGTTGTGGCCCTAAATTCGAGCGCGTTATTCGAAACGGCGTGCACCGGTTGGTCCCCGCCCAAAGTGGTGCAACGGGAAACTGCGAAAAGTTTTAGTACAGATATCGGTTCGCGACTTTTTGTTTGACGGTTAAAAAAGTCAACGCGCCGTACCGTCCTGAGGCCGCGCGGATTGGCGAGACGCCCCACCTGCCCGCAAAAGTCTGAACATGTTCAGCGTTTCAGACCCGTTCAGAACTCCTGACAGTCGATCTCTAAGGTTTGGGGAATTTCTTTGTACTACGCGATTGGCCATCTCGCTACGGTCCTGGACGTCGTCCGCTCCCGCGCTAGGGGGCGCGGGGGACGGCCCCACCTTCGGCCTACGGCCTCGGCCAAAGTTTTCGGGCGTCATAAATCGTAGTTACATTAGGGGATATCGGCCGCCCTGCGCTCGCGGTTTTCGTACGGGCCACTTTTCGGGCCTCACGGTTTGCCCAATCTTTTCGTTGGGGTTAATCGTAGTCACTAGAGGGGGATTAATCGTAGTCACTAGAGGGGGATTGCCCAATCTTTTCGTTGGGGTTAATCGTAGTCACTAGAGGGGGATCGTTGGGGTTAATCGTAGTCACTAGAGGGGGACAAGAAAAAAGTGGGGGAGGGGGGGCTATCGCCCCCCCTCCCCGACTTGAGAGGACGTGACTCGCCGCTAGCGGCCCAGAGGCCGATAGTCGACCTTCTGGGCGCCAACCGCACCGGCCCGCGCGACGCGCCAAGACCCTTCCACGGAGGACGCGCGAGCGGACGATTCCGACCGGGACGAACCGCCTCCGTGCGCCACGCGCAACGGACCCTTCCCCGTGAAGACCGTGGAAGCTCTCCGAGCGTGAGATACTTGGAAATTTCGTCACGTTCGTATCGAAAATGAAATTTCTGACAAATTTGTCAGCTCGGACTGAACCACAATGAATTTCAGCATTCCATTCGATACAACAATGATATTTCGGCGTCGGATACTTGGAAATTTCGTTACGTTCGTATCGCCAGTGAAATTCTGAAAAATTTTATCCTGAACTATTTCGCCCCACCCTGACTGAACGCCAGTTCGGCTCTGAACCTTCCAACCGTCCTGCAAATTTGATCCATCCGTTCAGAAAATCGCATTCCATTGACGTTGTGGCCGTTATTCGAGCGCGTTATTCGAAACGGCGTGCACCGGTTGGTCCCCTTGTCCAAAGTGGTGCAACGGGAAACTGGGAAAAGTTTAGGAGAGATCCATTCGCCAGTAGCTTGTTTGACGTTTAAAAGAGTCAACGCGCCGTAATTCCTGAGGCCGCGCGGATTGGCGAGACGCCCCACCTGCCCGCGAAAGTCTGAACATGTTCAGCGTTTCAGCACCCGTTCAGAACTCCTGACAGTCGATCTCCAAGGTTTGGGGATTTTCTTTGTACTACGGCGATTGGCCATCTCGCAACGGTCCTGGACGTCGTCCGCTCCCGCGCTAGGGGGCGCGGGGGACGGCCCCACCTTCGGCCTACGGCCTCGGCCAAAGTTTTCGGGCTTCATAAATCGTAGTTACATTAGGGGACAAGAAAAAAGTGGGGGAGGGGGGGCTATCGCCCCCCCTCCCCGACTTGAGAGGACGTGACTCGCCGCTAGCGGCCCAGAGGCCGATAGTCGACCTTCTGGGCGCCAACCGCACCGGCCCGCGCGACGCGCCAAGACCCTTCCACGGAGGACGCGCGGGCGGACGATTCCGACCGGGACGAACCGTCTCCGTGCGCCACGCGCAACGGACCCTTCCCCGTGAAGACCGTGGAAGCTCTCCGAGCGTGAGATACTTGGAAATTTCGTCACGTTCGTATCGAAAATGAAATTCTGACAAATTTTCAGCTCGGACTTGACCACTATGAATTTCAGCACACCATTCGATATACTTTAGAGATATTTCAGCGTCAGATACTTGGAAATTTCGTTACGGTCGTATCTCCAGTGAAATTCTGACAAATTTCTCCGCTCGGACTGAACCACAATCAATTTCCGCATACCATTCGATATACTAAATATAATTTTGCGTTTCCGGTCAGCAACGCTATGAACGTTTTCGTTCATAACTGAAAATTCCGTCTCGTTTGATTCTATTTCCCCTGTTCAGGCGCGAACGTTTCTGTTCAGCACGTAACTGTCATTTCCTCTCGCTTGCTTATCAAATTTCACATCCCACGTCCTGTGCCTAAAGAAGTTTTAGTACAGATATCAGTTCGCCAAGAATTTGTTTGACGCTTAAAAAAGTCAACGCGCCGTAATTCCTGAGGCCGCGCGGATTGGCGAGACGCCCCACCTGCCCGCAAAAGTCTGAACATGTTCAGCTTTTCAGCACCCGTTCAGGAAACTCGAGAATCGATCTCCAAGGTTTGGGGATTTTCTTTGTACTACGCCGATTGGCCATCTCGCTACGGTCCTGGACGTCGTCCGCTCCCGCGCTAGGGGGCGCGGGGGACGGCCCCACCTTCGGCCTACGGCCGCGGCCAAAGTTTTCGGGCTTCATAAATCGTAGTTACATTAGGGGACAAGGTGGGGGGGCCAAGGCCCCCCACTTATTCGGACGCACTACGCCACCAGGGGCCCTGAGGCCCCCGCCGAAAGCTTCGACCCGCCGGGTTGAGCCCGCCGACCGGCCCGGCCCCTACGCCGGGGGGCGAACGCTCGGCGTCCTTCCTTTGGGGGCTTCCCATCGCGCGCGCTCGCGCCGGCCCGCCGCACCGTCGATCCCACGCTCCGTCCCTCACGGGCACGTCCAGCACGCGTCCTACTACTAGTACATCAACCCAGTCCGAATAGTACCGTATATTGTGTGACGTCGCCGTTCATTGCATGCAAGTATTTCCTTACTCATTACTTCCTAACAACTGAAACTGACAATGCAGCTATGCCATGCAAGACACAATGTGGGTACCGCTTTTTGCAAGCGGCAGCCATAACGACCAAACACTTCCATGCAAACTCCCATGTTCATCATTCATTAATATTCATTGAGTGGCAATCCTTTGTAAACACATGCACCGTCGTTAATGCACACCATGACTTCATGTAGACAATGTTTTGTACATGACTCGACGGTGCCCTTGCGCGCGACCGTGGGGCGTCGCAGGCCA
Organism: Mesostigma viride; assembly: GCA_009746045.1. NCBI lineage: Eukaryota > Viridiplantae > Streptophyta > Mesostigmatophyceae > Mesostigmatales > Mesostigmataceae > Mesostigma > Mesostigma viride. Next base: position 737,811 of record RPFO01000246.1, read on the forward strand.
GCCCTGTCCATTTGTGGGTGTGGTGGGGAGCTACCATGCATGCGTGGGGGGGGCTGGGATTCGAGCGTGGGTGTGGAGGGGAGCTGCCATGCATGCATGTGGGGCGGGGCGGGATGCCATACCTGCGTGGGTGTGGTGGGCAGCTACCATGCATGCGTGGGTGTGGGGGACGGCTGGCATCCGTACGTGGGTGTGGGGGGTGGCTGGCATGCACATGCATGTGGGGGGTGGCTGGCATGCATACGTGGGTTTGTGGGGGGGCTGGCATGCGTGCGTGGGTGTGGGGGGGCTGCCATGCATGCGTGGGTGTGGGGGGTAGCTGCCATGCACACATGTGGGGCGGGGCGGGTTGGCATGCGTGCATGGGTGTGTGGGGGGACGGCATGCGTACGTTGGTGACGGGGGTGGCTGGCATGCATAAGTGGGTTTGTGGGGGGGCTGCCATGCATGCGTGCATGTGGGGGGGGCTGGCACGCGTGTGTGGGTTTGGCGGGGGGCTGGCATGCATGCGTGGGTGTGGGGGGGGCTGACATGCGTGCGTGGGTGGGGGGGTGGCTGGCATGCGTGCCTAAGTTTGGGGGTGGGCTGCCGTGCGTGCGTGGGTTTAGGGGGGGCTGGCATGCGTGCCTGGGTTCGTGGGGTGGGCTGCCATGTGTGCGTGGGTGTGGGGGGTGGCTGGCATGCGTACGTGGGTGTGGGGGGTGGCTGGCATGCACGTGCATGTGGGGGGTGGCTGGCATGTATGCGTGGGTTTGTGGGGTGGCTGGCATGCGTGCGTGGGTGTGGGGGTGGCTGGCATGCGTGCATGGGTGTGGGGGGTGGCTGGAATGCAAGCATGCATGTGGGGGGGGGGCTTGTTTGCATGTGGGGTGGCTGGCAAGCATGCGTGCATGTGGGGGTTGGCTGGCATGCGTGCGTGGGTTGGGGGGCGGCTGCCATGCGTGCGTGGGTGTGTGGGGGGGCTGGCATGCATGCATGCATGTGGGGGGGGCTGGCATCCATGCGTGGGTTTGTGGGGTGGCTGGCATGCATGCGTGCATGAGGGGGGGGCTGGCATGCGTGCGTGGGTGTGGGGGGGGCGTACGTGGGTCTGGGGGGTGGCTGGCATGCCTGCGTGGGGTTTGTGAGGGGGCTGGCATGCATGCGTGGGTGTAGTGGGGGGCTGCCATGCATGCGTGGGTTTGTGGGGGGGGCTGGCACGCGTGCGTGGGTTCGTGGGGTGGCTGCCATGCGTGCGTGGGTGTGTGGGGTGGCTGGCATGCGTACGTGGGTGTGGTGGGGGGCTGCCATGCATGCGTGGGTTTAGGGGGGGGCTGGCACGCGTGCGTGGGTTCGTGGGGTGGCTGCCATGCGTGCGTGGGTGTGTGGGGTGGCTGGCATGTGTACGTGGGTGTGGGGGGTGGCTGGCATGCATAAGTGGGTTTGTGTGTGTGGGGGGGGGTGGCTGGCATGCGTGCGTGGGCATGGGGGTGGCTGGCATGCGTGCGTGGGTTGGTGGGGTGCCTGGCATGCATATGTACGCCCGCGGTGCCCCTGATTGCTGTCTGGCCCCTAATCATGTGGATGTGGCTGGCTGCCTGCCCTCCTGTTTGCCTCATCCCCAAACCCCATGCCGCAACGCTCGTAGCTCAAGCCCCATGGCTCATGCCCCATGGCCCTTGCCGGCCAGCCTACCTGTGCTGCATACCCTTGCATCCTTTCCTGCCTCGCCTGGCCTGGCCTGCCCTGCCCTCTCTGCCCTCCCGCCCGCCCATGCGGTCCGTTGCCACGGATGGAAAATGAGAAGAAACGAATATGGCCCCGCTGGCACCACAAATCACCTGGTTGGTCAACCAAGGGGATAGCCTGCACAATGAGACAGGAACACAGCAGACCCAGCAAAGCAAGATTCAGGTTGTAAGCCAGTGGAGATTACTTTTGACTTGCTTGATGAAGAAATATAAAACACCTTCTACTGTCACACCTTCTATGAACAAATGGTTGATTGATCACCTTATACACCACGTAAACATGTTACCAGACGCGCTCTTCAGCCCAGTGAAAATCCACGTGCGAAGCAAGGCAGATTATCTAACGCAGAAAGCACCATGAATGTCAGCGAGTACAGCAGTAAATGACGCCCTAAACTCATGAGCAGGCAAGCATCCACAGGGGCTTTCACCGCCCAGTATATTCCAGAAAAAATCATCACAGATCCTCTGGCAACGGACGTTGACACGGGAAACCCGAAGGACCATGAAGATGGCGTCCTGCACGGCTAAGAAAATGAAACGCAGACCCTTGCTACGCTATGTCTTCGCTTCTACTACGTGAATTCGGCCCAATGGAAACAACGCAACCGAGGAAACGCATCAGAAAGAGAGCAGGCACTAGGCCGGTCATCGAAACAAACGACTCACCATCGGCATCGCCAGCGTACGTCCCGTGGCAACAAATCCAGCGTTCATTCCAATATTGTGTGACGACAACAGAAACTCGTCGGCCGCACCCACGCCTTCCACGAACAGCAAACTGATTTCACTAGGCACCCAATACGTCAAGCAAAGAAGCACGATAGCATAATACCTAAATCTAAAACGACATTCCATTTCCAGGTCGCTAGCTATCGCAGCAGGCCATAGCGCCCCGAACCTCTCCCACGCACGAGACTGCCCACCGACGTCCAGCCAGATCAGAAACAATTCAAAGGTACGCATCGAAATGGAACATTGAACGCTATAAAAGCAATGCCCACGCATTGTCCATCCCCAATTTTCCAGGCAGCGTTGACCGCCATCCCCAGCCAGCAGGAAATTCAATTAAGTGCTGTCGCAGCATGTCGCCCCCTCACCCCCTCGCAGTCCTGGTTTTGCACGTTCGATTGCTTGGGCGCGTCCAGGCGGTCCAGCACCGCGTACTACCCACTTGAAAATCCTCCCAAGTCATTTTTTCCCTGCTTGGTAAGTACGGAATGTGGCAGAAATTCGTCCAGCAAGCATCATACTACTCTCCACTCCTCCAACTCAAAATTTGCGTATAATTTTAGAATAAATATCATTCAAATCACGTTCAGACTCTAACTTCAGTCTGAATCGAAAAGTGATGCGAAAACACTCAGTGAAACGGTTTCTGAACGAAATGCGGACAGGAAAACGGCCGTAACGGCCAAATTGTTACGGTTTCAAAACATTTTCTGGACGTTCCGTCGACTTGCCGCACTGAACAATACGATACCTGAGGACGGCGGGCTTTTAACTCCCGAGTTGTTGTACTTCCGCGTAGAATATCCGTTAACCTTCCTCGGCTTGTTTTGGAGATTTAGATTCGCGACCAAAAGTTAGACGCTCGCAACAATTTGACATCGCGTTTCAGGTCCGTCAAACTGCCTGTGTTTTCTTTCTCCTCCCATTGGCGAGCCACCCCCCCTGCTGAACAATTTGCTGAACAGGAAACCCCCCTGCCCGCAAAAGTGCTGAACCGGATCTGACCAGATCAGGCATTTCAGCCCCCGTTCAGAACTCCTGACAATCGATCTGCCTAGTTTGCCACTTTTCGGGCAACTGCTCCGATTGGGCGCCACAGCGGATCCCCGGATCGCCCTGACTATCGGCCGCCCTGCGCTCGCGGTTCTCGTACGGGCCACTTTTCGGTCCTCACGGTTTGACAAAATTTTTCGTTGGGGTTAATCGTAGTTACTAGAAGGGGACAAGGTGGGGGGGCCAAGGCCCCCCACGAATTCGGACGCACTACGCCACCAGGGGCCCTGAGGCCCCCGCCGAAAGCTTCGACCCGCCGGGTTGAGCCCGCCGACCGGACCGGCCCCTACGCCGGGGGGCGAACGCTCGGCGGCCTTCCTTTGGGGGCTTCCCATCGCGCGCGCTCGCGCCGGCCCGCCGCACCGTCGATCCTACGCTCCGTCCCTCACGGGCACGTCCAGCACGCGTCGTACTACTAGTACATCAACCCAGTCCGAATAGTACTGTATATTGTGAGACGTCGGGCGCCGTTCATTGCATGCAAGTATTTCCTTACTCACGACTTCCTAACAACTGAAACTCACAATGCAGCTATGCCATGTAGGACACAATGTGGGCACCGCTTTTTGCAAGCGGCAGCCATAACGACCAAGCACTCCCATGCAAACTCCCATGTTCATTATTCATTAACATTAATGGAGTGGCAATCCTTTCATTCCTTTGTTCACACATGCACCATCGGTCATTCCCACTATTATATTGAAACAAAATTAAATTATAACATGACTCCGTTGTGCCCACTATGACTTCATTTAGACAATGTTTTGTTAAGGACTCGGCGGTGCCCTTGTGCGCGACGGTGGGCATTGCTAATGGCGCCCGATCCATGCCCCCTGGCCCAGGCGTACGTGGGCGTGGAAGGGGGGCTGGCATGCATGCGTGGGTTTGTGGGATGGCTGGCATGCATGCGTGCCTGTGTGGGGTGGCTGGCATGCCTGCGTGGGTTTGTGGGGTGGCTTGCATGCGTGCGTGGGTTTGTGGGGTGGGTGGCATGCCTGCGAGCATGTGGGGGGTGGCTGGCATGCGTGCGTGGGTTTGGGGGGGGCTGCCATACGTGCGTGGGTTTGGCGGAGGGCTGGCAGGAATGCATGCACGTGGGGGGGGCTTGCATGCGTGCGTGGGTTTGTGGGGTGGCTGGCATGCATGCGTGCATGTGGGGGGGCTGCCATGCGTGCGTGGGTGTGTGTGTGGGGGCTGGCATGCGTGCGCGGGTGTGGGGGGGCTGGCATGCGTACGTGGGTTTGTGGGGTGGCTGGCATGCATGCGTGCATGTGGGGGGGAGCTGGCATGCGTGCGCGGGTGTGTGGGTGGCTGGCGTGCGTGCGTGGGTGTGGGGGGTGGCTGGCATGCGTGCGTGGGGTTGTGGGGTGGCATGCATGCATGCTAGGTGTGGGGGGGGCTGCCATGCGTGTGTGGGTTTGGGGAGGATGGCATGCGTGCGTGGGTGTGTCGGGGGCTAGCATGCGTGCGTGGGGTTGTGGGGTGGCTGGCATGCATGCGTGCATGTGGGGAGGGGCTTCCATGCGTGCGTGGGTTTGGGGGAGGGCTACCATGCGTTTGTGGGTGTGTGGGGGGGCTGGCATCCATGCCTGGGTTTTTTGGGGGGGCTTCCATGCATGCGTGGGTGTGGCGGGGGGCTGGCATGCGTGCGTGGGTGTGGAGGGGAGCTGCCATGCATGCATGTGGGGCGGGGCGGGCTGCCATGCGTGGTGTGTGTGTGGGGGGAGTGGCATGCATTTGTGGGTGTGGTGGGGAGCTGCCATGCATGCGTGGTTTAGGGGGGTGGCTGGCATGGGTGCCTGGGTTCGTGGGGTGGCTGCCATGCATGCGTGGGTATGGGGGGTGGCTGGCATGCGTATGTAGGTGTGGGGGGTGGCTGGCATGCACAAGTGGGTTTGTGGGAGGACTGGCATGCGTGCGTGGGTGTGAAAGGGGCTGCCATGCATGCGTGGGTTTGTGGGATGGCTGGCATGCATGCGTGCATGTGGGGGGGGGCTAGCATGCATTCGTGGGTGTGGTGGGGTGCTGCCATGCATGCGTGGGTGTGGGGGGGCTGACATGCGTGCCTGGGTTCGTGGGGTGGCTGCCATGCGTGCGTGGGTGTAGGGGGTGGCTGGCATGAGTACGTTGGTGAGGGGGGTGGCTGGCATGCATAAGTGGGCCCGCGGTGCCCCTGATTGCTGTCTGGCCCCTAATCATGTGGATGTGGCTGGCTGCCTGCCCGCCTGTTTGCCCCATCCCCAAACCCCATGCCGCAAGGCTCGTGGCTCAAGCCCCATGGCTCATGCCCCATGGCCCTTGCCTGCCAGCCTACCTGTGCTGCATACCCTCCCCTGCCTCGCCTGGCCTGGCCTTGCCTGCCCTCTCTGCCTGGGGATAGCCTGCACAATGAGACAGAAACACAACAGACCCAGCAAAGCAAGATTCATGTTGTAAGCCAGTGGAGATTACTTTTGACTTGCTTGATGAAGAAATATAACACACCTTCTACTGTCACACCTTCTGTAAACAAATGATTTATTGATCACCTTATACACCACGTAGACATGTTACCAGACGCGCTCTTCAGCCTAGTGAAAATCCACGTGCGAAGCAAGGCAGATTATCTAACGCAGTAAGCACCATGAATGTCAGCCAGTACAGCAGTAAATGACGCCCTAAACTCGTTACCAGGCAAGAATCCAGAGGGGCATGCCTAGTATATTCCAGTAAATAGCATCACAGAACGGACGTTCACACGGGAAACGCGAAGGACCGTGAAGATGGCGTCCTGCACGGCTAAGAAAATGAAACGCAGACCCTTGCTACGCTATGTCTTCGCTGCGACTAGGTGAATTCGGCCCAATGGAAACAACGCAACCGAGGAAACGCATCAGAAAGAGAGCAGGCACTAGCCCTGTCATCGAAACAACCGACTCACCATCGGCATCGCCAGCGTACGTCCCGTCGCAACAAATGATTCCAGCGTTCATTCCAATATTGTGTGACGACAACAGAAACTCGTCGGCCACACCCCACGCCTTCAACGAACAGCAAACTGATTTCACTAGGCACCCAATACGTCAAGCAAAGAAGCACGATAGCATAATACCTAAATCTACAACGACATTCCATTTCCAGCTCGCTAGCTATCGCAGCAGGCCAGAGCGCCCCGAACCTCTCCCACGCACGTGACTGCCCACAGACGGCAAGCCAGATAAGAAACAATTCAAAGGTACGCATCGAAATTGAACATTGAACGCTATAAAAGCAACGTCCACGCATTGTCCATCCCCAATTTTCCAGGCAGCGTTCACCGCCATCCCCAGCCAGCAGGAATCAAGTGCTGTCGCAGCATGTCGCCCCCTCACCCCCTCGCAGTCCTGGTTTATGCACGTTCGGTTGCTTGGGCGCGTCCAGGCGGTCCAGCACCGCGTACTACCCACTTGAAAATCCTCCCAAGTCATTTTTTCCCTGCTTGTGAAGTACGGAATCTGGCAGACATCGTCCAGCAAGCATCGTACTACGCTCCGCTCCTCCAAGTCAAATTCTGCGTGCACTCTTCATCTTAAATTCACGGTCAGCCTTAAATTTCGGTCTGAATCGAAAATTGCTATGGAATCCCTAAGTTATACGGTTTCTGAACGAAATGCGTTCAGTTTTTCTGAACAAACCTCGCCTGTACATGCCGGGGTTGTACGTCTCCCGAGAACGGCGCGTTCTCGGCCTAGCGATGGGCCCAGTAGGCGTACTTCCGCGTCCCACATCCGTCTACTACCGCCGGAAAGTTTGATTCGCGACACAGAGTTTGACGGCCGCGAAGAAGCCGACATCGTGCCGGGTTCCGTATTTTTATCTGGCCGCGGCCATTGGCGGGCCTCCCCACCTGTGCGCAAACGAGCTGAACCGGATCTGGACATAACTGCCATTTCAGGCCCGTTCAGGAAAGGTGGACACTCGATCTGCCTAGTTTGCCACTTTTCGGGCAACTGCTCCGATTGGGCGCCACCGCGGATCCCCGGATCGCCCTGACTATCGGCCGCCCTGCGCTCGCGGTTTTCGTACGGGCCACTTTTCGGGCCTCACGGTTCGCCAAACTTTTGCGTTGGGGTTAATCGTAGTTACTAGATGGGGACAAGGTGGGGGGGCCAAGGCCCCCCACGAATTCGGACGCACTACGCCACCAGGGGCCCTGAGGCCTTCGCCGAAAGCTTCGACCCGCCGGGCGGAGCGCCCGCCTACCGGGCCGGCCCCTACGCCGGGGGGCGAACGCTCGGCGGCCTTCCTTTGGGGGCTTCCCCTCGCGCGCGCTCGCGCCGGCCCGCCGCACCGTCGATCCCACGCTCCGTCCCTCACGGGGAAATCTTCCAAATCAATTTTTATTCCTCGGAACTACGAAAATTCGGCCTGAACTCGGCCTAAATTCGTTTTTATTGCTCGAAACTAGTGACCGCTCAACAAAAAACGATTTCAGGCCGAATTTTGCATTCGTTCAGGGCAAATTTTCGTAGCAACTAATAAGTCGACACTCGAAAATCCTCGTGCAAGACATAAAGTAGGAAAAGTCGCCTATTCGTACTTTCTTGTAGAGGGCGACTTTTTAAGTTGGTAGAGCCTGTATAGAGGTTGCTACGAATCCCTAATAGAATTTGTCTCTTCGCCATTGAGTGTTGGCTGCAGTTAGTTAAGGAACAGACCTGGACATTGTTGGAGCGCCGGCTCGTCGAGGGTCGAGGCTGGCTTTTATCGTCGAAGGAATTGTAAGACGTGAAGCATAAATGATCGATCCCTTTTCTTGAGGAATGAGGACTACAGCATGCTTACACTCTCATCCAACATCACTCTCTAGCCGTTTTTAAGAATGCGACCACCATCATCGAAGGGGACAATTTTTGATGTTTAAAAAGATGCTTCACTCACTCACCTTTGTCTTCCTCCTCCTGCGTCGGTGGCGTTGTGAAGACACACCTTCGTGCCAGGGCACACCCTGGCGTGACAACACAGAATGCACGCATACAGATCCCGTACACGTTAGCTATCATAGGCACACGGGTGCGCATGCAGGGACTATCGGTGCCTCAACTCGACACTAGCAACGCAAATGACAAGCATCATACAATTTAAAGTTTTTAAAACAGACACGCAGGAACATACACAGTAGCTCTCGTCCCAATCTCCCGTCACATCAATACGTTCGCCCACGTCGGAATCACCGCCCTGTGGATGACGCCAACGCACGGCAGCAACGCACCAACCATTTTGTGTCAGAAACACCATTCCCACACAAAGGCATCAGCCGAACAGACGATCATGTGCAGAATTTGACCAATACCATCAAGCACCGCATACCTCCTCACACAAGTCTTCCTCCCCTGGCAAAGGAATCTCGCAGTCGCCATCGTACACCGGTTCTCCACCACCTCCAGCTCGACGTGGACACCAACACATGGCATCAGCTGAGGCCCGCATCCTACGCCGCCGGTGTCGTGATTGCCGTGCAGGGCCAGGACCTCGCTGCGGTGCAGCACGCGCGTACCGAGTGGGACGCCACGCTGATCGCTGCGGTCGGGGCAAACGGCGCCGTATGATGCAGCGAACGCGACAGCAAGGACCCCGCCTCGGACGCACACCAAAAAGCGGCACAGGAGCCTGCATAAACAAGCACACCAACACAAAAGACACGCCCACAGTTAAAAACAACCACAAATTCCACCAGGGAAACCTACCACAGTATTTTTAATTGCTTCCCGCCGGCACACTCCACCTACCCATGCTAGTCGCCTTGCACAGCGCCGCCGCCTCATAGGTCGATGTCTTGCTGCAAGCCGCCGCACAATGCCAGGATGCCTTGACAAGCGATAACAACGCAACACCGTGGTTGAGCGCTCTGATGTCCACACTTGGGTGCTGCATTTCTGCCATGGACAATTTGGAGCCCTGTGCCTGGCAAGTACGAAACAAAAACCACCACACAGCGAAAAGGAATTAAAGATAAGGTTGTGAAACCACGCAGCATGGGGATCTGACTCCAAAACAAAGCAAGCATGTTGATCACAATAATCATGAATTGCACAAACAGGCCAGCGTATATGCATAAGAAAGTAATGAATTGACTACCACTATCCATGACAATACCAGTGGCACTTACCAGAAGCCAAGGAGGATATACCATCCAACAGTCCCCACGAGAGCTCCCAGTTCCAAATGGAGATCTGCATGGCACAATCAAGATCCACACATCAGCGACGGTCCGCACAAAGATACACGTCTTTTAGGGGAAACATTCAAAATTGAAATTATCTTATCCACATTCATGCCCCCACCATGCAGCCAACATAGAATTTATGTCCAAAAACAAGTGCACCCACCTGGCTTGCAAAGAGCCAAAACGATGCCATCGTGTCCAGCAGTGGCAATTTCATCCACAATCACGATCGCCGCCATGGAAAGCGCGACCATAATGTTGCGGAACTCCCGGGTGGCTGCCATCGCGCCTGCCATCTCACAGACAACTCGGGAAATCCTCCGCACAAGCCTCAGAACGGCTGCATTCGTAGATTCAGCAGAAAAAACAACATGGCATGCACAGCAAAGACATACCAAACTCTTGTCAACTATCAGCCCTCCCAGAAAGAGACACGTCATCTACTACCACAAGAACATGACTGCACACCAACTACAGCGACAGCTTGTAACGGGTTACAAAACAATTCATGTATGTGGCGTCTTACCACAGACCACATGCAGGAACAGACCCACGAGACGCTCCACCACAAGCTCTGCAAGTAGGATGGCAAAGGGCCAGCATCATTGTGCAAAAATACAATAACATCAGTTCCTCACAAAGTGGTGTGTCAAACATATATGATGCCCCCCCCCCCCCCCCCCCAAGAAACGTAACTTGAGATGCATAAAACAAACACATCAGACCTGTGCTAACTCGTAAACAAATACCACGCCCACCTGGGTAGTAAATGATGAGCCGAACAACTTGCAACGGCTCGTTTAAGGTCCACCAGAGCATCCACAAGGCCAACCTCAGGCAAGCTACTCCAGCGAATCTCCACCCTCGCAGCGCCGCAACTGCAAATGCACGACTCAAGGAACGGCCAAGTGAGCACCTTGTCATAAGATAGAAAAGAAACGTGAGTCAAAGTGTACACAAACATTCAAATGGGAACCACATTGCAGGCTAAACACGTGCACACAGTGTTGGACCCCTACCCTTCGTCTTACCCCAAAGCAGCTCGTGCAGAAAGTTAACGGTGCAGGCAGACACGTCCCCGCAGAGTGCCCCAGAGCGCAATCTCAGGCGAACCACGCAGGGGAACCTCCACCCTTGCTGCCCTGGCACTGCAAAAGGCACCCCACAATACCATACAAATACTGGCAATCGTCATGAGCCAAAACGTATGAAGATTATAATATGGCAATCGAAGTCCACGTCAGCCGCAACCTCACAATGCAGCGAGCTCGCCACAACCTAACAGCGTTTCAACCAATGTTCATGAAACATCTGCAAATCTTACCCGAAATCAGTCGGTGCACAAAGCCCTTGATTCGTACCACCAGCATCCATGACATGAACAAACCTGCACAAACACGCATCACACACATGTACCGTGGCGTTAACCAAAAATACACGACGCAAAGGAAAGGAGTAAAATTCAACGTCCAATCTACGACTTCAGTCCTTTCATTGCGGAATATAAAACCATTGCCACAACGACACAACATGAATTCCTACCTGCACCGCAAAGGTTTGGCTCTTCCCTTTCGAGATGTAAAATGCGCACCACAAGGATGGCAGTGCACAACAGAACCAGCCACTTGGCGTCGTATCCTCCCATGGCGGCTTACATCAAACACCTCATGCAACCAAGTTCGATACACATCCCAATTCTTCCACCCACTTCCGCAACTGGCACGTACTCGTTGAAGAATTAAAACCTTATCGTATAAAAACCACGGCTATGCACTCGGCGACCCCAATTTGGCAACCATGAATTTCTTCCATCGCCTGCCAGGAGCAATAAATGCGCGACTTGGTCGTAGGCTTGCCACTGCTCTCAGTCCAGTGCATCACTTCGCAATTAGCATAGCGAAAGAAAGAATGGTTCAGACCGTTTCCTTCAGAAGGAATTAGGAACGATCCTTGTCGTCGCCGTGCTGAACGGAACGGCACAGGATTACGGCACGATTTTGTACTCCCGATGCGCCAAGCTTGGTGTGTCCGAGCACACGAGGTTCCAGGCATTAATAGGAATTCAGAGGTACTCCAGGCTTTCCGGGTAAATGGGTATTTTTTTATTAACCCGTTCCTATCGTTAGGTTACAGTAAGAGGTACCACCGACCACGTACTCTTACAGACGTACTCCAGGCTTACTCTGCGAATAATTTAGAATCGGTACGGAATCTACAACAAATTTGTCTATGAAGAATGGAAAATGTTACGGTATATCGCACAAAATCGTCCAGCAATCATCGTACTCCGAGTGTGTACTCCTCCAAGTGATTCCATGCGTGCACTTTTTAACTAAAATTCAGTCAGATCACGTTCATACTTAAATTTCATTCTGAATCGAAAATTGCTACGGAAAAACTCAGTAAAACGGTTTTTGAACGAAATGCCGACAACAAAACGGCCGTAACGCCCAACGTAATACGGTTTCAAAACATTTTCTGGACATTCCGTCGACTGGCCGCACTGAACGCTCTTAAATTTGAGGACGGCGGGCTCTATACTTTGGAGTTTTTGTACTTCCGCGTGCCAGAACCGTTAACCTTTGCCGGCTTGTTTGATTCGCGACCCAGAGTTTGACGCCCGCGAAGAAGCCGACATCGTGCCGGGTTCCGTATTTTTATCTGGCCGCGGCCATTGGCTGGCCTCCCACCTGCCCGCAAAAGTGCTGAACCGGTTCTGGACGTAACTGCCGTTTCAGAGCCCGTTCAGACTTTGTGACAGTCGATCTGCCTAGTTTGCCACTTTTCGGGCAACTGCCCCGATTGGGCGCCACCGCGGATCTCCGGATCGCCCTGACTATCGGCCGCCCTGCGCTCGCGGTTTTCGTACGGGCCACTTTTCGGGCCTCACGGTTCGCCAAACTTTTGCGATGGGCTAAATCGTAGTCACTAGAAGGGGACAAGGTGGGGGGGCCAAGGCCCCCCACGAATTCGGACGCACTACGCCACCAGGGGCCCTGAGGCCTTCGCCGAAAGCTTCGACCCGCCGGGCGGAGCGCCCGCCTACCGGGCCGGCCCCTACGCCGGGGGGCGAACGCTCGGCGGCCTTCCTTTGGGGGCTTCCCATCGCGCGCGCTCGCGCCGGCCCGCCGCACCGTCGATCCCACGCTCCGTCCCTCACGGGGAAATCTTCCAAATCAATTTTTATTCCTCGGAACTACGAAAATTCGGCCTGAACTCGGCCTAAATTCGTTTTTATTGCTCGAAACTAGTGAGCGCTCAACCAAAAACGACTTCAGGCCGAATTTAGCATGCGTTCAGGGCAAAATTTCGTAGCACTTTTGATTTCAGCAAAGTAAAGATTCTATCAACGCTGTCCCCAGAATCGGCTCAGAATCTCGCAAAGTTCGTCCAGCAAGCATCGTACTACGCTCCGCTCCTCCAACTCAAATTTGTCGTGCACTTTTCAACTAAAATTCAGTCAAAATACGTTCAGACTTAAATTTCGGTCTGAATAAAAAATAGCAACGGAAACGCTCAGTAAAACGGTTTCTGAACGAAACGCGGACAACAAAACGGCCGTAACGCCCATATTATTAACTGTACATGCCGGGGTTGTACGTCTCCCGAGAACGGCGCGTTCTTGACCTCGCGATGGTCTCAGTAGGCGTTCTTCCTCGTCCCACATCCGTCTACTACCGCCGGGAAGTTTGCAATGTTCAGATTCGTTTGACGCCGGCGAAGAAGTCGACATCGTGCCGGGTTCCGTATTTTTATCTGGCCGCGGCCATTGGCGGGCCTCCCCACCTGCCCGCAAACGAGCTGAACCGGATCTGGACAAAACCGCCATTTCAGGCCCGTTCAGGAAAGGTGGACACTCGATCTCCCCAGTTTGCCACTTTTCGGGCAACTGCTCCGATTGGGCGCCACCGCGGATCTCCGGATCGCCCTGACTATCGGCCGCCCTGCGCTCGCGGCTTTCGTACGGGCCACTTTTCGGGCCTCACGGTTCGCCAAACTTTTGCGTTGGGGTTAATCGTAGTCACTAGAAGGGGATTGTGAGGATCTGAGGTGCTGATGTGCTGACAAATATTCCGAGTTTCCGACGCCGCGCCGGCCATGGATGTACTTGCACAGCATACATACACCACTACTGGAATATTTTCTAATGCGGAAATTCATCAATGCATACTTTCACGGTGTTTGGCAATATTTTGTCGGCCAAGGTCGGCCATATGTCTTAGACTTTCCAGGAAAAGCGTGCCAAGGCCGCATTCTCCCACACACACACCTTATGTTGACCTTTTAATACGTCGGCGATACGACTTACATTTGGTTGCGGCCCACCCGACGTGCACAGTTAGTCTCCAGCATTCACCGGTGCTTTGCACGGCCAGGGCTTTTCTGTTACCAGAATGCTGTGCCCAGCCACGACGGCCAGGAAAGGTCTGACGTAGTGAACGCGGCACGTAGTAAACGCGGCCACTTGATAGGCGGGGAGCCCCATAGTTGCCGTGATTCATTGCCGTTGCCCGTAGTTGCCGTTGCCGGGAAAAATTGCCGTTGCGGCACGAATCCAAGATGGCAGATGACGACGGGCTGCGCCGGGAGTCGTCACAGACTGGCACGACGTTTACGATCATCGACGAGGATCATACCTTGGCGAACGCTGTCCGTTATACGTTGAATAAAGAGTAAGCGACTGGACATCTGGATATTTGCAGTCAAGGCGCGTGTGAGACTGTAGTTCTGCTCGATGCACACGCGTTGTTTATCCAGAAAATTGTCTGTTTTTTCGTGTGCTATTGCAACCGCAGCCCTCGAGTTTCCTTCTGCGGATACAGCATCCCGCATCCTTCCGAGAAGAAAGTCAACATCAGGGTACAGACGACAGGTAATTGTAGCCTCGTGCTGATAGGTGCCACCCCTTTTGGACGGCGCCCGAAAGCGCCTTTGTTTCTGTCCAAGCAATGAACTGCTTTTGCAGTTGCAAGCGTGGCCCCAAGGGTGCCCTTCTTTGTCGCATCATCTTCGAATTCGTAGCAGTGACGCCTTTTGCATTCATTTTTGTCGCATTGGCTGTTCTCCAGGTGCACCAGCAAACAAAGTCTTCCGCGAAGCCCTGGGTACCTTGAAGGCCATCTGCGACCATGTCCATGATGTGTTCGAGGCAGCCACTGCGGATTTGGACAATGAAATGGATACCAGCACATGAGCACTATATATCCGTGGGATGACCGCGTTGGTTGGACAAGTCTGGATCATCAGGTGCAGATGACATGAAACATTTTGGCCACACAAGTTCATGTGCATCAGTTACTGTAGTGTCTCTTCTGATGTCGTTTGTGTGCTAGTTTGCGTACGCATGGCAAGTTGTCATGTCTTTTTTCAGCTATTGGCACAGCGACGTGTTTGGTAATGTGATTGCATGAGCATTAAATGAGACAAGTATTCCTGGGTCGTGCAACGCAGCATTTCAAGGCGTACATTACATAGAACCATGTGAAAAGCACCATTCTTGGTTGGCATTCAACAACTGGATTGTCAATCGCAGAATGGGTAGTTATTCTTAATTGCGTGTGCACACAATCTGGTTTGTTACAGTTCCAGATGTAGGGATTTCCATTCCCACCTCATTTTCTTTTTCCTCTTTTACATTTATATGTCTTCTTGCTATTCTTATATATGCTTCATCTGTTTTCTTTCTCATTCTCGTATTCAGTTATTGGTTTTGTCCTCTTTTTTTTTTTTTTTTTTTTCTCTCCTTTACCATTTCTCTTTGTGCTTGAACTCCTATTTATTACTATCACTGTTATGATTGTTATTCCTATCTATTTTTTCGCTGCCTACACCCTGTCACGTTGCACTTTTTCATTGGAGTGAGCTGGACACGAGGTGTAAACTTGACCCTGTTGGATTGGAGATGCCGGCCGGGTACCATTAAAAAAATTCAATTATAACATGACTCCGTTAAATTAAATTAAATTAAATTTTAACATGACTCCGTTGGGAGATCATGTAGCACATATTCCCGTGGATGGATGGAGGGGGGGGGCAAAGCCGCGAAACCGAACTAATCTAACTCTAAGCTAATTAATTAATTAATTATCAACATCACTCCGTTGGGAGTAGATGTAGCACATAGCCCTGAGAAGGGGCATATGGCTTTTAATACATTCTAGGCTACTTCATGCAAGGGTGGGAATGTAAGCTACCCCTGCTCTAGGTGCACCAGGGCACCCGCACCCTCATGGTCTATCACGCTATGCCCGGGTAAGGGGGGAGCATGCCTGTGAGGGGGAAGATCATCATGGCTAGACAAAAACTAGAGCGTGGCATCTCAGCAGAGAGCAGCTCTCTGCATGGGCACAGCATTACTAAATAAAACTAGGCAGCGTCTGGAGTGTGGCTCATCATAGGCACACATGTACATGACTAAAAAGGCTAGGCCTAAGCTGGTATAGTGCCTGTAGTAGGCGGGCATGTACAAGGCCACTGTCTAACTATTCTACACTACTGCTGTATTCCCCTAGGCTGGGGCTGGAGTTGCTGGGGCCGCGGTGGTCGAGGGGGTCGCTTGCCAGGGCTTGTGGCCGACGTAGATGGCCGCCCCCTTCCAGTACACCGGCTGGCCCGCCTTGGTCTGCCGGAGCTGGGTGTAGGTCGGCCATCTGCCTGATCTAAGCTAATCTAATCTAGAAAACCCTACTTATTCTACTCAGCAAAGCGCCCCTTCCGCTTGGGGGGGGGGGGCTTGCCCACAGGGGCGGGAGTATGAGCCTGGACAATGGTTTTCCACCTCCTCTTGTCCTGCATAGCAGTCCAAGCAAGAGAGAGGGAGTGAATGCGATTTTCAAACTGCGCTGGGACCACTAGGTCAGCCATCAACTGCTGTGGGTAGGTCATGACATGTTTGCCTACCTTCTTAGGAATGTCCTTAGGGCCAGGCCAGGTCAGGATATGCCGTCCGGGCTGGCCAAGCCGCTGTGGGCCGGCCAGACCAAGGGCGGTGTCTACCTGGCTGGTGCGAGCAAGATGTCCTACGAATGCTATCCTACGCTGTCTAATCTCGTCCGAAATGCGAGGCATGCCCTGGTACAAAGATTCTAAAGACCTATGCGTGTCAAACCCCACATTCAGGGCCTGACGGAGCATCCTGGTTACCGTGGTGTTGAGCTTGGCCGCCAGCGTGTCCGTGAGCGTCCATGCCTCGGCGCCATACGTGAGCACCGTGAGGACCAGGACCTTGAGGAGCATGCGCTTGCGGTGCTCGCCGAGGGCCTTCGAGTGCCAGTAGGTTTTCAGCGAACGATGCCGAGCCCAAGCCAGGCCGATGCGGGTGTCCACATCGGCGGCGGTGTCACGAAGCATGCTTCCCAGCAGTTTAAAGCGATCACGAAAAGGGACCTCCGTCCCGTCTAGCAGCCGTGGTAGCGGCGGGCGACTGGAAGCCCCAATCACCATAGCCTGGTTGTCTCCTTGATAGCCTCAGTTTTGACACTAATCTCCAACCCCACCGCCCGCGCCTCCAAGCCCAGACAGTCCAGTCACGTCTGAATGTGCTCGGGGCGCACGATGAGGGTGGTGTCATCCGCATAAATCAAGTCGGCCAGGCGGTAACCAGGTTTAATTAACCCCGCCGTGCGCGCTGTGGTTAAGGATCAAAGAGACAACCAGCGCAGGCCAGAAATCGGGAGAATCCGGACCATGGTAGCTCGAGCCTGCCGTTATCTTTTCCGCGTTTTCGAGTCGTTCAGGATGATGAAGATGAATGGTGATGGAAATGTGTATCCTTGTGCATTGAAATTATGGCTGGCTTACGTGTGGAGCGACTAGATGACCTAGACGGTGGGGCCGGAAACAGCATGCTTGATCAGGGCGTGTGTTTCTAGCCTAACTGGCCGGGAGTGTCTAGTGGTGAGCACCATTGCTGCGATCGCTCTCCCACCATTTACGAGGAAATACCCGCAAATGGAAAACCACTGAAAAGGTCTAGCTAGTCAGTCATCACGTTAGCCATGCCATGATTCCAAACGTCCAAGAACTGCACACGGTGCAAAGGCAAAAAGCCGGAGGACAGCACTTTCAAATGTGCGGCGGGAACCAAAAGCCCGCGGATGCCAGAAAACATCGTGTTGCGGCAGCGACGCGACGATGTGGACAACGAATCCAGTGCCAAGCTCGGAACGGCCGCAAAGGAGATCTGGCATCACAGGGTTCAGATGTGCGGAGATACTATGCGATCCAGCCGGTCCACGACCTGTTTGTAGAGCTTGTGCCAAGGGGCAGCACCGAACAGATGTGGGTGACGTTGCAAAAAACATCGGACTTGACGGAGCATAATGGCTCGGTCATAGTCTTTGACCAGTAAACGCTGCAAGAGTTCAACAAGAGTCGTGATGAAATCAACACGATAAGAACAAAGACGGGAAAAACGATGTAACTGAGAAAGAACAACACCATATTTTGCTGTGTGGTTAAGGATGTCCAAGCCAGGCTCGAACCCCTTAAGAGCATTAAAGCGCGCACGTGCCCGGCGCATGATGTGATCCACGACAATAATGAACAGATATGGGGACAGGACACAACCTTGCCACACCCCGTGGTGAAGGGGGAATGGTGGAGTGGTGCCTTCCGCAGTCCGCAAGTGCTACTGCCTGTGAGCCCTCATACAGTCGGCGATTGGCAGCAATAAACGCAGGTGGCACTCGATCTAGAGCTAGGATGGCCCAAAGAGCCTCCCAGAGGACCGTGTCAAAGGCCTTGATGTAGTCAACAAAAATGAAGACCAGCGGCAAACTGTCAAGGGGAAGGCGACGCACCTCCTCCATCAACCGGCGCGCGACAAACACAGACATGACCGTGTTACGACCACGACGAAAACCCATCTGAGACTCACCCAGGTGTGGGTCCAGCGCGGCGCGGAGCCTGTGCAGCATCATGCGCATGAAGACCTTCAGCGCGGCGCTCTGGAGGCAGACACCCCGGTAGTTACCGGGGTCAGCAGCAGAGCCAGGCTTCTTGTACAGCATGACGCGGATGGCCGTCTGCCACTCAGCAGGCGGAGGCTCGTCAGAAAGCAGGACACGGTTGCAGAACGCCAGCAGAAGATCCCTCACCGCCGGATCAGGGGTCTTCAGCAGCTCAGCAGAAAGGTGGTCGGCACCGACCGCCGCATCGTACCGCGGGCGAGCAAGGGCGCCGTCCAGTTCCTTCAAAGTGAAGGGGGGGACGGCGTCGTCAGTGGCAAGGCAGCCCTCCTGCAAGGCGGGGACTTGGTAGTCCGCGGCCGAGGTGAGGGGGGCGCAGGCGGCGGCGGGGGTCCGGCAACACCGAGACGGGCGGCCGTCTCGGGGTGAAGCGGCGGGGGGGGGGCGCGAGCCCCACCTGTCAAGGAAACATTGTGGGCCAACCAGCGGTCAAGGCTTACCGGCGCCGTGCCGTCCCCCGTGTGCTCCACCGGGGTGCGCTGCCGCCGGCCGCCGAGCCGGTCGAGGTGGTACCACATGTCGATCCTTGCCCTGGTTGCGAGCTTGGCAGGCCTTGGCATCTGCGATGCACTGGGCCGCCTCTGCGTCCTGAGCATGGGCGTAGGCCTCCCCAAGGGCGGCCAGGAGCACCGGTTTCAGCAATGGGTCCCGGTTACGCTTGAGGCGGTGCCGGGCGGCCAAGACCTTGGGGTCCTGGCGGTAGAGCGGGCCGGGGCGGCGGCGGGGCATGACCGGCAGGTGCCGGGCCGCCAGCAGGCAGCAGCGGGGCGCGGGCAGCAAAGCCCGCAAAAGTGGCGGCGTTGGGAGCACCATTGTCCAGCTCGTCGACGTCCGCCCGGGCGTCCAGGGCTGACAGGTACTCCAGTCGGCACCGGTTCCGCTCGTGTTCGGCGTCCGTAGTCCTCAGGATCTCCCTTGACCGGACGTAGAGCAGACCAGTCAGGGCGGACCACTGGGGCGCGGCGCGCGGGGACGTGGAACCGGAGCCGAATGGTCGCACGCACCAGGCGGTGGTCAGAGCACACCGTGGGCGTGTCAAACACTCGGGTGTCCAGAACCGAAGTGCACCTGGGCTGCCGTACCACCACGTAGTCCAGACAGGCCTGTCTGCCGTTAGGACCACGGAAAGTGACCAAGTCCTGTGAGGGACGTTGGAAGTGGCAGTTGACAGCAACCATCCCGCTATCCCGCAAAAAGGCAGAAAACAGGGGAGTGTTGTCGTTAGCAGCAGTGTCAGCAGGCGCAAAGCGACTGCCAGCAGTGCCCACGGGGAGCGTGGCATTGGCGTCGAGCAGCATAACCAAAAAGTGGCGGGCCGGAGTGACCCCCTCAAGGCTATGCAAGGAATCGAAGAACTCTTGGCGTTCCGACTCAGGTAGGCCACTATGGGGTGCGTAGCCCACCCCCACCGTGAGGTGGTGCTTAGACCGCCCCTCGACGGAGGTAAAATGTGCTACCATAGGGCGTGGGGTGAGAAACTACAACGTGCTGAGGAGATGACTCCGTTGGGAGATCATGTAGCACGTATAACCTTGCAGATGGGTGGGGGTGAGCGAGGTCGCGAAACCTAACTAAGCTAACTCTTAGCTAATTTACATTAAAATCCTAGCTACTCTGCTTCAGCTCAAAGCGCCCCTTCCTCCTGGGCCGGGTGGGTGGGGGGGGCTTTCCCACAGGGGCTGGCGTGTGGGCCTATACAATGGTCTGCCACCTCTTCTTGTCCTGCATAGCAGTCCAGGCAAGACAGAGGGAGGAAATGCGGTGTTCAAACTGGGCTGGGACCACTAGGTCGGCCAGCAACTGATTGGTATAGTTCAAGGCGGGTTTACCATGTCTGTTATGTTATATTGTTTTGTCCTTGGGGCCAGGCCAGGTCAGGATGTAAGTAAGTAAGTACTAGCTTGCGTGTCATGTGCATGGGCATGCCACGGAGTAAGTACTTTGCGCTAATCTCATTAGAAAAAATAATTAAGGTAATCCACCCGGCTAAGGGCCACCAACCATGCCCCAACCACATTAAGTGAGACAACTATTCCTGGACGCATGGATGGCGATCCAACGCCGGGGAGGGACTAGGGTAGTTGTATGGGAGGAAAGACGCGAACCCAACCATATTGACCGTGATGAGCGCTCACGGCGAATCGGCGAATGCCGAGTGGTGCTGCGTCGTTCCCAGAAGCCAGGTGAGATGTCAACCACCCTTGCCGACAAGCCGTCAAGGGCCAGCTTACCCTAATGGGCCTGGTAGGTGAGGTAGAAACACGCGGGTGCCACCACCTTCCCCACTCACGGGACAAGGCGGCTCCCCCACTAGTCCTGCTCACCTTCCCCTCCCCTGAGGACAAGCAGCGGTTCCTTTCTCGTCGCAAGAGGTCGCACGACCTCACCTGGACGTCAGTTGGGCGACGACCTGACCCCCGCTCAGCAGCTAGCAATAGCGACGCGACCTGTGGCCTGAATATATCTCCGCCACAAGCACGACCCCCAGAAGCCCAAGGTGTACTGGAGGGGCGGGGACCTGATCATGATAAACCACAAAATGTGGACGCCCCCTGCGGGCTAGAATAGCCCTAGCTTGTAATCATTGGTAGTCACTGCCGCCATGGCAGCCATGCCTAATAATAAGTAAGTAAGTAAGTAAGTAAGTACAAGTAAGTAAGTACTTGCGTGTCATGCGCAAAGGCATGCCACGGAGTACTATTAATTAATTTTATGGGTGGGTGGCGTGTTGCCGAGGATATGCAGGATAAGCAGCATCGGGCTACATATCAATGAGACAACAACGACACTGTCGCGTGTCATTAATTAATTTAAAATTAATTAATTAAATTAATTAATCATGGTGTGCTCCTGCCCCGGTAGGTTAGAGTTTGCCCCCATCACACGGCTCCCGCACGTACTTTCCTCTCAGACGACAGGTGCTTACACGACATAAATGGGAGCGCCATGCGTCCAGGAATAACTCACACATGCATCATAAGGATTAATGCTCCGCGAAAGGGAGCCCACACATTCCAGGACCGACGAGTGGCACCATGAAAGCTAGGCCAGTAGGCATCTCACTGATGCCGTTGCCCCAGTGACCAATGCGAGAACACCCGGGCTGCGGTTTCCTTTATTGCGCCAGTCGCGTGATAACCACGTAGGGTCTGCAAAACGTGCTTACCTTGCTACCTCTAGCAAGGTTATAAGGAGGCGCAAAGAAGAGCGATCATACAACAAGGCGCCTAGCTCTCCTTAAAACTGCGATGTTTTTCTTTGAGAACTTGTTGACGGGAAGACAACCCGTCACGTGCCATACCGACGCCTTGCGTCGTCCCGGCATCACCTGTTGCGATCCGCGTGGCCATGGACATGTCTGACAACGCTCCAGCATAGTCACGGCTTCCGCCCACATAATGGCAGCCGCGGGAGGGATAGCTATTTTCCTGCAGGGGCTTCCCATGGCTTGCACTTGCAACGCTCGGCTTCGGGGACTTCACCCTTCAGCTTCTCCAAATGTTTGCCGCAACCCTGCCAAGTCTTCTTTGAGCAGGTAGGGCACTGTACAAGGAAACACATATTGAATTCTTTTGTTAGAGACAAGGAAGGTTTAATAGTGGGTATGGCGTAGTCACGACGAGTGGGTATGGCGCCACGACAAGAGGAAATTGCGTGTTCGGGAGCTGCTGTTGGAAATAAATTGCGTTGTCGTCCAGTCGCAGGGTGAGGTGCGTGGCCATGGCGTCATCTCGCATCGGCGTCCACGTGGGCTCATGCAGCGGAAGTTCGCACGCCCACGTGACGCCATGCCACACCGGCGGGAATCTCAACCCAACTCGACTCAACGTGACGCCATGTGCAAGCGGTCCACCGTAGCAGGAAGGTACAAGACGTCATTCACGCCTGAAGTTGGGTTCGAGGATTTTGAGGGGGTCAACCCAACTTAAGGTGTGAATTGTGAATGATCTTCTAAATTCTACTACTTTGAGCTAGAGATTAAAAATAATAATATTCTGAACTACTATAAATTATTAGAATGCCGAAACTCTATTCGACCCAACTAAAGGCGTGAGCACAACTTAAGCCAACCCAACTTAAGGCGTGAATGACTGTACCTTTTGGAGCGTGTGGGCGTACGGTATAATTTTAATTATGTCCGTCAGAGACGAGGGGGGTATCATGGGGATAGGCTGCTAGCCTAATTACACCGTCCGCATTGGAAGTTCTAACTAAATAATTAGCTTCTGGAAAATGTTCTGGCTGAAAACCATAAAAAAAACAAAAGAAAATTAATTAATTAACTCCGGGGGCTGAGGACTGGACTCAACAAACAAACAAACAAAATTAATTAATTAACTCATGTGGGCTCTGGGTATCGGCACTGACCTCCACTGACTCTAGCCTATGGCCGCCGAAGGGGGGCCGCCGGGCCGGATTGCCGGCCGAATTGGGGGCGGCGTGTACGATATCTACCAAACAAACAAAAGAAATTTATTAATTAAATAAGTACCCATGTGCCTTGAACGGCTGTAGGACAAACAAACAAACAAAAGGTTTTAATTAAATAATAAAAACCTGGGACTCTGACTGGCTCCCCAACAAACAATCCAGGGTTATTCGTAATGCAAATACGGCAAAAATTGACCCATAATAACAAACTTCCAATGCGGACGGTGTATCAGGCGGAGCCAATTTTCGGAAGAACCGTTAGGTTCGCCAGAATTGGCGAACCTTATAAGGCCGTACACGTGAGAAAACATAGGAATAGGGGATGAAAATCCGTCAATCCATCCATCCATCCATCCATCCATCCATCCATCCATCCATCCATCCATCCATCCATCCATCCATCCATCCATCCATCCATCCATCCATCCATCCATCCATCCATCCATCCATCCATCCATCCATCCATCCATCCATCCATCCATCCATCCATCCATCCATCCATCCATCCATCCATCCATCCATCCATCCATCCATCCATCCATCCATCCATCCATCCATCCATCCATCCATCCATCCATCCATCCATCCATCCATCCATCCATCCATCCATCCATCCATCCATCCATCCATCCATCCATCCATCCATCCATCCATCCATCCATCCATCCATCCATCCATCCATCCATCCATCCATCCATCCATCCATCCATCCATCCATCCATCCATCCATCCATCCATCCATCCATCCATCCATCCATCCATCCATCCATCCATCCATCCATCCATCCATCCATCCATCCATCCATCCATCCATCCATCCATCCATCCATCCATCCATCCATCCATCCATCCATCCATCCATCCATCCATCCATCCATCCATCCATCCATCCATCCATCCATCCATCCATCCATCCATCCATCCATCCATCCATCCATCCATCCATCCATCCATCCATCCATCCATCCATCCATCCATCCATCCATCCATCCATCCATCCATCCATCCATCCATCCATCCATCCATCCATCCATCCATCCATCCATCCATCCATCCATCCATCCATCCATCCATCCATCCATCCATCCATCCATCCATCCATCCATCCATCCATCCATCCATCCATCCATCCATCCATCCATCCATCCATCCATCCATCCATCCATCCATCCATCCATCCATCCATCCATCCATCCATCCATCCATCCATCCATCCATCCATCCATCCATCCATCCATCCATCCATCCATCCATCCATCCATCCATCCATCCATCCATCCATCCATCCATCCATCCATCCATCCATCCATCCAACCATCCAACCATCCATCCATCCATCCATCCATCCATCCATCCATCCATCCATCCATCCATCCATCCATCCATCCATCCATCCATCCATCCATCCATCCATCCATCCATCCATCCATCCATCCATCCATCCATCTCCATCCATCCATCCATCCATCCATCCATCCATCCATCCATCCATCCATCCATCCATCCATCCATCCATCCATCCATCCATCCATCCATCCATCCATCCATCCATCCATCCATCCATCCATCCATCCATCCATCCATCCATCCATCCATCCATCCATCCATCCATCCATCCATCCATCCATCCATCCATCCATCCATCCATCCATCCATCCATCCATCCATCCATCCATCCATCCATCCATCCATCCATCCATCCATCCATCCATCCATCCATCCATCCATCCATCCATCCATCCATCCATCCATCCATCCATCCATCCATCCATCCATCCATCCATCCATCCATCCATCCATCCATCCATCCATCCATCCATCCATCCATCCATCCATCCATCCATCCATCCATCCATCCATCCATCCATCCATCCATCCATCCATCCATCCATCCATCCATCCATCCATCCATCCATCCATCCATCCATCCATCCATCCATCCATCCATCCATCCATCCATCCATCCATCCATCCATCCATCCATCCATCCATCCATCCATCCATCCATCCATCCATCCATCCATCCATCCATCCATCCATCCATCCATCCATCCATCCATCCATCCATCCATCCATCCATCCATCCATCCATCCATCCATCCATCCATCCATCCATCCATCCATCCATCCATCCATCCATCCATCCATCCATCCATCCATCCATCCATCCATCCATCCATCCATCCATCCATCCATCCATCCATCCATCCATCCATCCATCCATCCATCCATCCATCCATCCATCCATCCATCCATCCATCCATCCATCCATCCATCCATCCATCCATCCATCCATCCATCCATCCATCCATCCATCCATCCATCCATCCATCCATCCATCCATCCATCCATCCATCCATCCATCCATCCATCCATCCATCCATCCATCCATCCATCCATCCATCCATCCATCCATCCATCCATCCATCCATCCATCCATCCATCCATCCATCCATCCATCCATCCATCCATCCATCCATCCATCCATCCATCCATCCATCCATCCATCCATCCATCCATCCATCCATCCATCCATCCATCCATCCATCCATCCATCCATCCATCCATCCATCCATCCATCCATCCATCCATCCATCCATCCATCCATCCATCCATCCATCCATCCATCCATCCATCCATCCATCCATCCATCCATCCATCCATCCATCCATCCATCCATCCATCCATCCATCCATCCATCCATCCATCCATCCATCCATCCATCCATCCATCCATCCATCCATCCATCCACCGAATTTGTCCCGAATTTGCAAGCAGAAGGGTGAGGTTCTTCCGAAAATTGGCTCCGCCGTAGAGTTTCAACGGGCAAGTTGCAAACACGCACGTTACTTGATACCGCTGAGGTTACGCCCTCGCATTAAGTTACGTCCCCGCGTTAAGTTACGATGCCGAGAATTTGGCGGGGATGTGTACCTCTGTCGCATCTTCGGTGCTTTTGGAGTCTCAGCGAGGAGTCGGGCAACGGCGCGCGGCGCGCGGCGCGGCGCTGCATGTCACGAATGCTCGACTACCCGGCCCATGTGCGGCGTCAGGCGTGGGATACAAATACAGTAGAGCTTACAAGTTTTGCGGGCTTCGCCCGCGACATTAGAGCTTGTACTTTTTGTGGCCGGTCCCCGGCCAGGGAGCCCCGGCTAGGGACTAGATGTGAGTCACCACGTACCTCCGTCGAGTGCCAAGTGGCGCTAGTCCCGCCAAGGAGCGCGCGCTAGCTTTAGAGTTTCGACCACAAGATTCATGGAGTTTGGCAAAAGGGTGAAGGAAAAAAATCCGAAATTCAATGGAAGGCCTAAGAAGGTTCGATCCCGGTACGTCACGATAAATCGCATGATGAGGTGTGCCTTGGCGCCTGAAGTGTACGTAAGCAATTTTACGAGACGTTGCACAATATGTACATTGCTAAAATGGGACAAACTGCGCAACCGCGCAGTGGACGGAGCTCGCGAACTACTTGCGGAGTTCAAGCTCCAGATTGACTGCTACCCCTGCACGGGAGCGCGATGCGCGCGGGGATGAGTGACCTCGCCAAACCCGCAGACAGCAGGGGAAAATCGCTTACAGGCGGTGGAGCAGAGGAAAATCCACGTGTGAGCTTTCTGCGCGTTTGTAACTGGTTCCTCAGGATAAAGTTTGGTCCAACAGCCCAAAAGTTTGCGACGGTTATATCTGGAGCTCGCGAACACAGGAAATCGCAGAGTTTTCTAGTAGGAGCCATCTGGGCATACGGACCTCTGCCAAATGGCTCATCTGGATGTAACGCACAAAAACCCTGATAATATGGACGCCGTGGTTTGACCTTTTCGTGATTGGTCGCAACGAAATTTCGCGCAGCTCATTCGTCAAGCGGACCGTAAGTCGCGCCGCTGAGTGGCTGGAGCCGAAAGCCGTTCGAAAGAGTGTTAGCTAAAATTGTGCCAAGGCTGCGTTTTACAAGCTTTAGTATACCACCGCAACCGCGCAGTGGACGGAGCTCGCGAACTACTTGCGGAGTTCAAGCTCCAGATTGACTGCTACCCCTGCACGGGAGCGCGATGCGCGCGGGGATGAGTGACCTCGCCAAACCCGCAGACAGCAGGGGAAAATCGCTTACAGGCGGTGGAGCAGAGGAAAATCCACGTGTGAGCTTTCTGCGCGTTTGTAACTGGTTCCTCAGGATAAAGTTTGGTCCAACAGCCCAAAAGTTTGCGACGGTTATATCTGGAGCTCGCGAACACAGGAAATCGCAGAGTTTTCTAGTAGGAGCCATCTGGGCATACGGACCTCTGCCAAATGGCTCATCTGGATGTAACGCACAAAAACCCTGATAATATGGACGCCGTGGTTTGACCTTTTCATGATTGGTCGCAACGAAATTTCGCGCAGCTCATTCGTCAAGCGGACCGTAAGTCGCGCCGCTGAGTGGCTGGAGCCGAAAGCCGTTCGAAAGAGTGTTAGCTAAAATTGTGCCAAGGCTGCGTTTTACAAGCTTTAGTATATATGTTGACAACTGACTGTTGTTGTTGGGCCCACGCCGCACATGGGCAAGATTTGAGAAGGCCGAGGGCCAGGATACAACAGCACGCCATCACAAACAGACAAGAACCAAAGATACTCAGCGGGCTGACTGACTGACTGACTGACCCGGCCTCGCGGTGTTCCGTACCAAAGTGCCAACAATTGGCCGCGCAGGTAAGTACTTCACGAGCTACTGTAGAAACCTCTCGGCCACTACAGATTCTCTGCTGCCCATTTGCGGCGTGGGACACAACAACAACAACCAATATGTACTGTAGAAGCCTCTAGAAGTCAACGGGTAGAACTGGACTGGCGCTGTTGCCGGCATGATACGGTACAGGATGCACATTTTTTTTGAAACACAAGTCACAACCTTCAAAAACTCTTGCTCCGGCCAGGCGCTCTTGCCCCAGTTGCCTGACACGCAGACGCCAATCCGGCTTTCCGAGTACGGTTTAGAAGGCGCCGCGCCCTAGATGCACAAGTAATTCCTCTTCCCGCCAAACGTAACGCTCAGCCAGAAAGATCTTCATGCAGCGGGCTGTTTCCGGGTGCCGACTAGTGCCTCGGCGCTCCTTATCCAGATGTGAGACGACAATCATGGCCCGGCCACATTGGGTAGATATTGCCTGCTGCCGTTGTGAGTAAGGTTGCTCTTTTCCGCCATATCCCGGAAAACTCGCCTTGCACACCTCCAAAACCACCATGGCTTCCGTCGCCGCCGTTGCCATCCCAGTTTTCTCCGGCTTCAAGGCCGAGAAGGTCGAGCGCAAGGCCGTTGTTGCCGCCAAGGCCCCAGTCGCCGTCGGTGTGCGCTGCTCCCTGAACGCGAAGTCCCTGGCCATGGGTGCCGTGGCCGCGGCCACCTCCCTGGCTCTGACTGCCAGCGCTAACGCCATCGTCGTGAAAATGGGCTCTGACTCTGGTGCCCTGGTCTTCGAGCCAAACAACTTCTCCGTTGCCGCCGGCGAGGCCATCACCTTCAAGAACAACGCTGGTACGTGACGCTTTTTTAGCTCTGCCAAGCACCTGCCGGTCTATCATTCCGTTGTGTTCTATCGTGTGTGTGTGTGTGTTTCCATTGTGTTGCTACTGTTTGTTTTCTAACTGTGGGATGCATGTTTCCTGCGCTGTATTGCTGTGCTTCCCAGGCTTCCCCCACAACATCGTCTTCGACGAGGACGAGGTCCCCGCCGGCGTTGATGCCGATGCCATCTCCCACCCAGCCCTGGTCAACGCCCCGGGTGAGACCTACGAGGTTAAGCTTTCCAAGGCCGGCACCTACGCCTTCTACTGCGAGCCCCATCAGGGTGCTGGCATGACCGGCAAGGTCACTGTCAAGTAAATTTCTAAACCAAACGGACGGGGTGAATATTCCTGTTCACCTTAATCTTCAAATGTAAATGAGTAATGAAGGCATTCTTTTTTGTTCGACATTTTTTATTGTGACCATTGTGTATTTTTGAAAACAAAAACAATTTTCGGTCCATTGGTTTTGCAGTGATCTTAACAAGTGTACTTTGTGTGGTGTTTGTTACGGAATCCCCACACACACATGTACATCCCACCGATGCTAAGTGACTTGGGGGCAGTTTCAAGCAATAATGTGTGGCCTGGCACCTCACCGCCGCTGTTGAATGCAGCGCAGTAGTGTGCGCAGTTTACGATTTCTCCCTAGCAATTTGAGGCGTCAGTGCTTTCGCTTAGAGGATCATGAGCTGGATGTGACGCAGTCACATTTTAAAATCTGTCTTCCGCGAATGAGTTTTTGTTTCTCTAAAAATCAACCCATGGTTGTCTGATTGATAATTAGAACATCTTTCAAGCTTTGTAGTACTCTGTGCTGCATGAACAATGGTGGCTACCTGTATTAATGTGCTATGTTGTGTTTTGGTGTGGCTTGGGGGCTGTGAGTTCTACGGTTTGATTTTAAGCGAGACAAAGGACTATGAGTATTTGCTTGGGAGGAAATACGCACAGCAGCCTGCGATGCGGCTGTTGTTTCAGGAGCACCAGCAGGCTGAGATTCGTCTAATTTGTAAAAGCGTATGAGTAATATCAAGGAGACAACAGACAAGCAGTTATATGATGAGGAAAAGGTAGAAAAGATGGAGTTGGGCTCAGTACCGGTTTTATATGAGACAGCTGGTATTAACTATTTTATGGCCAGTCTTCAAGCAGTGCAGATTGCAACTAGCAGGGCACTCTCGCACTGCGACGGCGCTCAGACGAGCCATGGCTGACGGCGGAGCTAATAACTTTCCCGTAACCAAATTCGGCCGTAAATATCACAATCGCTTCGTCTTTCTAAGACGCACACGCAGATATATCTTCCCGAAGCTATTACACAATATTTAAAAAATAAAAAATTAAATTGTAACATGCCTCCGTTGGGAGATCATGTAGCACATATTCCATGATGGGTGGGTGGAGTGGAGGAAGCCGTGTAATCGAACTATAACCTAACTCTAAGCTATCTAGTCTAGAAAAAGCCTAAAGTTCTACACTACTAATCAAAACGCCTCCTCTTGGGGGGAGGTGGCTTGCCCACAGGGTCTGGCGTGTGAGCCTTGACAATCTGCTGCCACCGCGTCTTGTTCTGCATTAACTAATTAATTACTTAAAATCATAGCTCCGTGGGGAGCATATGTAACACATAGCCCTGAGAAAGGGGCATCTATGGGTTTGTATGAGGGCTCACAGGCAGTAGTGCGGACTGCGGAAGGCACCACCCCACCATTCCCCTTCACCACGGGGTGTGGCAAGGTTGTGTCCTGTCGCCATACCTGTTCATTATTGTCGTGGATCACGTCATGCGCCGAGCACGTGCGCGCTTTACTGCTCTTAAGGGGTTCGAGCCAGGCTTGGACATCCTTAACGAGAAAGAGCACGGCGGGGTTGAGCCTGGCTACCGCCTGGCCGACCTGATTTATGCGGATGACACCACCCTCATCGCGCGCCCCGAGGACATTCAGACCTGGCTGGACTGTCTGGGCCTGGAGGCGAGGGCGGTGGGGTTGGAGATTAGTGTCAAAACTGAGGCGATGGTGATTGGGGCCTCCAGTCCACCGCCGCTGCCGCGCCTGCTCGACGGGACGACGGTCCCGTTCCGCGACCGCTTCAAACTGTTAGGGAGCTGACTCCCTGACACAGCCGACGATGTGGACACCCGCATTGGCCTGGCCTGGGCTAGGCTCCGTTCGCTCAACACCTACTGGCGCTCCAAGGGCCTGGGCGAACACCGCAAGCGCATGCTCTTCAAGGTCCTCGTCCTCACGGTGCTCACGTATGGCGCCGAGGCGTGGACACTCACCCCCACACTGGCATCTAGGCTATACGGCACAGTTTACAGGATGCTCCGACAGGTCCTGAACGTAGGGTTTTCCAAGCGCCCGTCATCAGAGTCTTTGTATCAGGGCATGCCTCGTATTTTGGACGAGATTAGACAGCGTAGGATAGCAATTGTAGGACACCTTGCTCGCACCAGCCAGGTCGACACCGCCCTTGGTCTGGCAGGTCCTCAGCGGCTTGGCCAGCCAGGGCGGCACATTCTGACCTGGCCTGGCCCCAAGGGCATTGCCAAAAAGGTAGGGAAACATGTCACGAACTACGTACAGATGTTGCTGGATGACCTACGGGTCCCAGCCCAGTTTGAATACCGCATCCACTCTCTCTCCCTTCTTTGGACCGCCATGCAGAACAAGACGCGGTGGAAGAGAATTGTCAAGGCTCACACGCCCGACCCTGTGGGCAAACCACCTCCCCCCAAGCGGAGGAGGCGTTTTGATGAGTAGGGTAGTTAGGACTTTTCTAGACTAGCTAGATTAGAGTTAGGTTAGTTCCATTACGCGGCTCCTTCCACCCCACCCATCCATCAAGGAATATGTGCTACATGATCTCCCAACGGAGGCATGTTATAATTTAATAATTTAATTTAATTTAATTTAATGTAATGGGTTTGTAATACAATCAGGGCGACAACCTGCAGGTGTAGGATGTACAACTATCACCTGCTCTGGGTGCACAAGGTGCACCTGCACCGCCATGATGGTTCATGCCTCCTAAACAAGCACAGGCACACAAGGCGGCTTGAGGAGAGGGCCTTAGTAGAAGGCCTGCATGACATATAGGGTGGAAGGTATGTGGCTAGGCTATAACTGGGGTACACATGGCCTCTCAGCAGAGAGTAACTCCCTGCATGGGCAAAGCATGACTCGAAATTGCTACGGCTATTGTAAGGGCGGGTGTGGGCCCATCACGTAGGCATACATGGCCACGTCACTAAGCTTTCTAGTCTACACTACTGCTATATATTCCCTAGGCTGGGGTGGCTGGGGTGGCTGGGGAGGCAGGGGTCGCCTGCCAGGGCTTGTGGGCGACGTAGATGTCCGCCCCGGCCTTCCAGTAGACCGGCTTCTGCCCCGCCGTATGCCGAAGCTGGAGGTAGGTCGGCCATAGCTCCCGTCGCCGTTGTTGCTGCGTCAAGGTCAAGTCGTCGTCCAGCGTGTAGGAGGTCCCCCCAAGCCGCTTGCGACACTTGAGGAACTCCATCTTATCCGCCATGGTGTCGAAGGTGAGGAGCAAGGGGGAGGGGCCGGCCTTACCCCGCGAGCGGGGAAGGCGGGTCACCCCCCGCGGCTTGCCCTTACCAGTGATAGCCATGGGGACAAGGATTTTGTTCTCAAACGCCAGGGCAAGGGTCTCGGAGGTCTCGCCCTCAGTGCAGCGGGTCGAAGTGCTTGACTATGATGTTAAGTAAGGCTGCGCTTGGCGAGCTCGGCCTCCTCGCGGAGGTCCAGCGTCTGCTGCTTAAGCTGGGCGGCGACGGCGGAGGTGGTGGAGGTGGCGTGCTGCTTAAGCATGTCCGCCCAGGTTGGGATGGGAGGAGCATCGCCGGCAGGGCCAGCAGGGGCTGGCCGAGCGGCGATGTCCTTCACCGCCTGGGCAGTGATGCCGGCGGTGTTCTGCAAGCATTCGATGGCTATGGCATTGTCCTGCAGGCGCTTGTCGATGGCGAGGAGCTGGGCGGTGAGGGCGTCGGTTGTGCATGGTGGAGGTGGAGGCGAGGAGCTTGGAGGTGGCGGTGGTGGTGGAGGAGAGTCCTGAGGGGAACTGCTCGGCAGCCAGCGTGCCACCCATGGCCGCCACATCTGCGGCGAGGGGTGTCACGTGCTGCACGAGGGCCTGGTTGATGATGGAGCGGATTTCGGAGGTGCCGGATTCATGGAAATGGGGGCCCAGATCTCGGCGACAGAGCGCCCGAGGAGGGAGCAGAGGGCGAGGAGCTGAAGGCGGGGGCGGGGGTAGCTGGACAGATTCGGAGGGAAAGTGCCGACCACGCGGCCAGTTTCTGTATGCCGGCAGTCCAAAGAAGGGAAGAAGAGGGGATGCGGTGTTCAAACTGGGCTGGGACCACTAGGTCGTCCAGCAACATCTGGGTGTAGTTCGTGACAGGTTTCCCTACCCTTTGGCCTTTTGGGAATGCCCTTGGGGCCAGGCCAGGTCAGAATGTGCCGCCCTGGCTGGCCAAGCCGCTGAGGACCTGCCAGACCAAGGGCGGTGTCGACCTGGCTGGTGCGAGCAAGGTGTCCTACAAATGCTAGATCCTACGCTGCCTAATCTCGTCCGAAATACGAGGCATATACCATGGTACAAAGACTCTAATGACGGGCGCTGGGAAAACC
Organism: Mesostigma viride; assembly: GCA_009746045.1. Taxonomy (NCBI): domain Eukaryota; kingdom Viridiplantae; phylum Streptophyta; class Mesostigmatophyceae; order Mesostigmatales; family Mesostigmataceae; genus Mesostigma; species Mesostigma viride. Next base: position 771,109 of record RPFO01000246.1, read on the forward strand.
CTACGTTAAGGACCTGTCGGAGCATCCTGTAAACCGTGCCGTTGAGCCTGGCTGCCAGACTGTGTGGGTGTGAGTGTCCACGCCTCGGCGCCATATACGTGAGCACCGGGAGGACGAGGACCTTGAAGAGCATGCGCTTGCGGTGCTCGCCCAGGCCCTTCGAGCGCCAGTAGGTGTTGAGCGAACGGAGCCTGGCCCAGGTCAGGCCGATGCGGGTGTCCATGATCGTCTGCAGTGTCAGGGAGCCAACTCCCCAACAGTTTGAAGCGATCGCGGAACGGGATCGACCTCCGTCCCGTCGAGCAGGCGTGGCAGCCGTGGTGTCACTGGAGGCCCCAATCACCATCGCATCATCAATTAAGGACAACGCCATCGCCATCGAGGTCCTGCAAAACGTACACCGCAGGCCTCACCGCCCTGGGCGGTGAAGGGCATTGCCGCCAAGCCAGCTGGCCCGGCGGGCGATGCTATATACTCCCACCCAGACCTGGGCGGACATGCTTAATCAACACACCACTGACCACCTCCACCACCTCCGCCGTCGCAGCACAGCTCCAGCAGCAGACGCTCGACCTCCGTGAGGAGGCCCAGCTCGCCAAGCGCAGCCTTAGTCATCATCAAGAACTTGGACATAGTGGAAGGTGAGAATTCCGAGAAGCTTGCCCAAGCGTTTGAGAGCAAAATCCTTGATCGCATGGGCCTTACTGGTGAGATTGAGCTGCCAGGTCGCCCACCGTCTTCCCCAGGCCCGCGGGGTACCTAAGGCAGGGGCGCCCCCGCTTCTTCGATCTCACCTTTAAGAACCCGGCGGACAAGATTTCGTTTCTCAGACGCCGCAAGCGGCTCGAGAAGACTCCCTTCACCCTGGACGACGACTTGACCCTGGCCGGCCGGCGGGAGCTAAGGCCGACCTACCTCCATGCAGCAGTCCAGCAGACCGCGGCGGGGAAGCCGGTGTACTGGAAGGGGGCGGCCATCTACGTCGGCCACAAGCCCTGGCACGCGACCCCCGCGGCCCTAGCACGGCTCCCGGCAGACAGCCCAGCTTAGGGGAATACAGCAGTAGTAGTGTAGAATAGTAAGGCCTAGGTAGCCGTGGCCTTATCAAGGAGACAACCAGCGCATATACATGTACGCCTATTATGGGCCCCCTACCAGCTGATCTGCATGCAGGAGCATCCATCGGACGTCGCACGGTGCTATCTGCATGGCACGGTGCGCACTGATCGCCTGGCAGGCGGTTGGCGTTTTTACTTCGCTGGTGCAGTACTGCCCAGTGGGATGCCTGGCAGGCCAACGTGGTGTTGGCCTTTTGTGTTCGCCGCTGGCAGCTGCCAGCCTCAGCACGCTTAAGTTTCTAACCCTGGCACGCCTTACGGCAGTGGCACATTTCACCTCAATTGAGGGGCGGTCTAAGCACCACCTCACGGTTGGGGTGGGTTACGCACCCCATAGTGGTCAGTAATCCAGTTGGAACGCCAGAAGTTCTTCGAGGACTTGCATAACCTAGCTTGAGGGGGCCACCGCGCGGCCCACCACTCCTTGGTTATGCTGCTCGACGCCAATGCCACGCTCCCCGTGGGCACTGCTGCCATGCAGTCCGGCTATGTGCCTGCCGGCACGGCTCACTAACGACAACCGTACGGCTCCTTTTCTGCCTTTTTGCGGGATATCTAGCGGGATGATTGCTGTCAACTGCCACTTCCAACGTCCCTCACAGGACAGTGGTCACTTTTCGGGGCCAGCTAACGACTGTCAGGCCTGTCTGGACTACGTGGTGGTACGGCAGCCCAGGTGCACTTCGGTTCTGGATACCCGAGTGTTCGACCCACCCACAACGGTCTGAAAGTGCCAAAAAATAGCCTTATTACTCCTGCACAACGCAATTATAGTCGAAACATGCTAGATCTTGGTAGGTAGCATCTTCAGGACACTAGTAGAAGGATTGCAACTTTCCGGACCTACCGGACCTCAGCTGACCTATTTTTGGCATGTCTATTTTTAGCATTTTTCAGGATTTTAATATAAACAAATACCTTCTAATATGCAAATGAAGAGTTCTTGACCTGGCTGTTTGCAAGTAAGTTGATACTCATGACTAATGACTGTACACAAGATCTGATGGTCATCCAACCGCATTTGGTGACAAAATGCCACCAAATGCTAGCAAAAATGTGCGTTTTTCGTATTTTTCATCACATTTCATGGCAGTTTCCATACAAGATGTGCTCCGTTGAGGCTGGAAACTTGCAGGCATCTTAAACATCATTATTCTAGACATCCCACAAAAATTCAGGTCCATCATATGGTATTTGATGTCAGTTTGCTCACAAATGTTACAAAAAATGCACGGTTTTCGTATTTTTCATCACATTTCATGGCAGTTTCCATACAAGATGTGCTCAGTTGAGGCTGGAAACTTGCATGCACCTTTGCCATCGTTATTTTAGACATTCAACAAAAATTCAGGCCCATCATGGTTTATTTGATGTCCATTTGCTCACAAATGTTACCAAAAATGCACCTATTTCGCAATTTTCAACACATTTCATTGCAGTTTCCATACAAGATGTGCTCTGTTGAGGCTGGAAACTTGCATGCACCTTTGCCATCATTATTTTAGATATTCCACAAAAACTCAGGCCCATCATATTCTATTTGGTAGAGTTATCAACGCCATACCTGCCAGTTTCCACTGCAAATGCTTACTATACCCATGGATGCGAAACTGCCATTGTGGAATACATGGTCAGCTCCAAATTAGATTACTCATTAAAACATGAAAACCATTCACAAGTGATAAAACACAACCTCCAGGAGCCACACACAAAAGTTCATCGATATAAACACTGGCTGGGCACAGCTGACAATATGCACATGTGGCCATGTGGATGCTCACGCAATCTCCATTATACGGAGGGGCTTGCTGAAAATAATATTGGCAGCTGTCGAATGGGCTAGAAAGGTCATTTTACATGTACACCCACAGCATGCCAAGTATTGTAGCTGAAAATTACTCCACAGGCGGCACGGCGTTGATGCGTTTGCGCGCCCTCATCTCGGTATCGCGAGGAGGTAGTGGCACCTCCCTGCACAATTTCTGCCTTACCTTGTCAGCCTTCATGTCCTGCACCAACATGGACACCCCCGTACCCTTGCCATTGGCATCACAGCCCAGCTAATTGAACAGTGGTTGGTGCAGCGCTTGGTGTCCTCCTTGCGCATGTGGTGCATGTGCAAGTGAGTGAGTGAGTGAGTGAGTGAGTGAGTGAGTGAGTGAGTGAGTGAGTGAGTGAGTGAGTGAGTGAGTGAGTGAGTGAGTGAGTGAGTGAGTGAGTGAGTGAGTGAGTGAGTGAGTGAGTGAGTGAGTGAGTGAGTGAGTGAGTGAGTGAGTGAGTGAGTGAGTGAGTGAGTGAGTGAGTGAGTGAGTGAGTGAGTGAGTGAGTGAGTGAGTGAGTGAGTGAGTGAGTGAGTGAGTGAGTGAGTGAGTGAGTGAGTGAGTGAGTGAGTGAGTGAGTGAGTGAGTGAGTGAGTGAGTGAGTGAGTGAGTGAGTGAGTGAGTGAGTGAGTGAGTGAGTGAGTGAGTGAGTGAGTGAGTGAGTGAGTGAGTGAGTGAGTGAGTGAGTGAGTGAGTGAGTGAGTGAGTGAGTGAGTGAGTGAGTGAGTGAGTGAGTGAGTGAGTGAGTCAGTGAGTCAGTGAGTCAGTGTGTGTGTGGGGGTGGGGGGGGTGGGGGGGGGTGGGTGGGTGGGTGGGTGGTGAGTGAGTGAGTGAGTGAGTGAGTGAGCGAGCGAGCAGGAGTGGGTGGGTGGGTGGGTGGGTGGGTGGGTGGGTGGGTGGGTGGGTGGGTGGGTGGGTGGGTGGGTGGGTGGGTGGGTGGGTGGGTGGGTAGGTGGGTGGGTGGGTGGGTGGGTGGGTGAGTGAGCGAGCGAGCTTTTGAGGGAGGGAGGGAGGGAGGGAGGGAGGGAGGGAGGGAGGGAGGGAGGGAGGGAGGGAGGGAGGGAGGGAGGGAGGGAGGGAGGGAGGGAGGGAGGGAGGGAGGGAGGGAGGGAGGGAGGGAGGGAGGGAGGGAGGGAGGGAGGGAGGGAGGGAGGGAGGGAGGGAGGGAGGGAGGGAGGGAGGGAGGGAGGGAGGGAGGGAGGGAGGGAGGGAGGGAGGGAGGGAGGGAGGGAGGGAGGGAGGAGGGAGGGAGGGAGGGAGGGAGGGAGGGAGGGAGGGAGGGAGGGGGAGGGAGGGAGGAGGGAGGGAGGGAGGGAGGGAGGGAGGGAGGGAGGGAGGGAGGGAGGGAGGGAGGGAGGGAGGGAGGGAGGGAGGGAGGGAGGGAGGGAGGGAGGGAGGGAGGGAGGGAGGGAGGGAGGGAGGGAGGGAGGAGGGAGGGAGGGAGGGAGGGAGGGAGGGAGGGAGGGAGGAGGGAGGGAGGGAGGGAGGGAGGGAGGGAGGGAGGAGGGAGGGAGGAGGGAGGGAGGGAGGGAGGGAGGGAGGGAGGAGGGAGGGAGGGAGGGAGGAGGGAGGGAGGGAGGGAGGGAGGGAGGGAGGAGGGAGGGAGGGAGGGAGGGAGGGAGGGAGGGAGGGAGGGAGGGAGGGAGGGAGGGAGGGAGGAGGGAGGGAGGGAGGGAGGGAGGGAGGGAGGGAGGGAGGGAGGGAGGGAGGGAGGGAGGAGGGAGGGAGGGAGGGAGGGAGGGAGGGAGGGAGGGAGGGAGGGAGGGAGGGAGGGAGGGAGGAGGGAGGGAGGGAGGGAGGGAGGGAGGAGGGAGGGAGGGAGGAGGAGGGAGGAGGGAGGGAGGGAGGAGGGAGGGAGGGAGGGAGGGAGGGAGGGAGGGAGGGAGGGAGGGAGGAGGGAGGGAGGGAGGGAGGGGGAGGGAGGGAGGGAGGGAGGAGGGAGGGAGGGAGGGAGGGAGGGAGGGTAGGTCACTCACAGCAGTTTATTCCCACCCCAGCAGGGCCCCTCCCTCACATCCGGCTGCAAATTCTGCTTGATATCGCTTGTCTCTAGAATAAGCCGGACAGCCCTGATGCGAGCAAACGGCTCGCCATCATACTGTCGCTCACTGATGCTTTATACGCGCTTTCCGTAAGATGCAAACATGACGGAAAAGAGAGGCTCGGGGAAAGGGGATACGGTGAAATACTTGGACATCTGCTACCGGCCGGGGTTTCAACAGCGAAAAAATTTGCGCCTGACTGTGCACATACCACTCCGTCACGTCGACAACGGTCTTGCATCGCATGTCCGTGTCACAGACGCGCAAAAATTGCTGGCGGCATTGGCATGCTCGCCGCAGGAAACGCATGTGCGGAGGTCCGTTTTAGCCCCTGAAGCCATGGCGTCTTTGATGCCAAGAACGCCTGCAAAAGACACGATATTTGGCACAAAAACAATTAAAAACGAATTACGGGTATGCGACGCCTGGCCCAGCCTTGAAATGGGATAAAAAATCGCGGCAGCTAATTTAAAGCAAACTGAAGCGGTAATGAAAAAAGTGCTTCGGTCAAGGCCTTTAAAACTAAAAAATGCGTCGATTAGGGTAAAAAACCAGAGGTCGGGGCCACTTTCATCGGGAAACTTTTTTGCTGCAGGTTGATGGGGTCGAGAGAAAATCGGCGACAAAACAGGCACCCACCTGTGAATGACGCTAAAATGCCGAAGGATTCCGCAGAATTTGAGGCGAAAAAAATAATGGCAAGTAATATATGACCGTAGGAGCATACACTAAAATTTCCAGCCTCTATACTGCATTTTTATTCGCTCACGGTAGCCTGCCAGGCCGCCATGCCTATCGGTGGAAATTCGGTCACCGTCGTGCACGCACACACCAAAAATCGCATTTCGCGCCACTTTTCGGGTCCTTCTTACGAGGCTACATTTTGGCGGGGCTCGGACCGTTGTGCCCACGGTGTGCTCTGACCCGCCGGTAATGGTGCGTGCGACCATTCGGCTCCGGTTCCATGCCCCCAAGCGCCGCGCCCCAGTGGCACGTTCTGACTGGTCTGCGCTACGCCCGGTCCGAGGGGATCGATCCTGAGGACAGGACGGACGCCGAGCACGATCGGAACCGGTGCCGCCGGGCGTACATGGCGGCCCTGCATGGACACCCAGGCGGACGTCAGCTGGCCCATGCAGGATGCTCCCAAGGCTGCCATTTTTGCGGGCTTTGCGCCGGGCCCGCGCCCCGTTGCTGGCGGCCCGGCACTTGCCGGTCATGCCGCGCCGCCGCCCCGGCCCGCTCTACCGCCAGGACGGTCCCAAGGTCTTGGCCGCCCGGCAGCGCCTCAAAGCGTAACCTGTCCGACCCGCTGCTGAAACCGGTGCTCACGGCCGCCCTTGTGGAGGCCAACACACATGCTCAGGATGCAGAGGAGGCCCAGTGCATCGCAGATGCCAAGGCCTGCCAAGCTCGCAACCAGGGCAAGGATGCATGTGGTATACCACCTCGACCGGCAGCGCACCCCGGTGGAGCACACGGGGGACGGCGAGGCGGCGGTCAGCCTTGACCGCTGGTTGGCCCACAATGTTTCCTTGACAGGTGGGGCTCGCGCCCCCCCCCCGCCGCTTCACCCCGAGCCCGTCTCGGTGCAGTTGCCGGACCCCCCCCGCCGCCTGCGCCCCCCTCCTCGGCCGCGGACTACCAAGTCCCCGCCTTGCAGGAGGCCGGCTGCCTTGCCACCAACAGTGTCGTCCACGTACCGGCCCTTCACTTCCATGAAGGAATTGGACGGCGCCCTTGCTCGCCTGCGGTACGACGCGGCGGTCGGTGCCGACCACCTTTTGGCTGAGCCGCTGAAGACCCCTGACCTGGCGGTGAGGGAGCTTCTGCTGGCGTTCTCACAACCGTGTACATACGTCCTGCTCTCTGATGAGCCTCCGCTGCTGAGTGGCAGACAGCCATCTTAGTCACTGATGCTGTACAAGAAGGGCTCTGCTGCTGAACCCGGTAACTATCGGGGTGTCTTCCTCCAGAGCGCCGCGCTGAAGGTCTTCATGCGCATGATGCTGCACAGGCTTCGCGCCGCGCTGGACCCACACCTGGGTGAGTCTCAGATGGGTTTCCGTCGTGGTCGTAACACGGTCGAATGGCTGTGTTTGTCGCGCGCCGGTTGATGGAGGAGGTGCGTCGCCTTTACCCTGACAGTTTGCCGCTGGTCTTTATTTTTGTTGACTATATCAAGGCCTTTGACACAGTCGTCTGGGAGGCTCTTTGGGCCATCCTAGGCTCTGGATCGGGTACCACCGGCGTTTATTGCTGCCATTTGTCGACTGTATGAGGGCTCACAGGCAGTAGCACTTGCGGACTGCGGAAGGCACCACCCCACCGACCATTCCCCCTTCACCACGGGGTGTGGCAAGGTTGTGTCCTGTCCCCATATCTGTTCATTATTGTTGTGGATCACGTCATGCGCCGGGCACGTGCGCGCTTTAATACCGGTACGAGCCCGTCTCAGTTGGGCATCCTTAACGAGCGCGAATATATGGCGGTTTCCGCGGCCCGGCCCTGAACGCAAACGGTTTTCACCTTTGCGGAGTGCCTGATCAGAATATGGCGGTGTTGTCCCCGGCTACCGCCTGTCCGACCTGATTTATGCGGATGACACGTCACCCTCATCGCACGCCCCGAGCACATTCAGACCTGGCTGGACTGTCTGGGCTAGGAGGCGAGTCCGGTGGGGTGGGAGATTAGTGTCAAAACTGAGGCGATGGTGATTGGGGCTTCCAGTCGCCCGCCTCTGCCACGGCTGCTAGACGGGACGGATCGAGGCCCCGAACGTTCCGTGATCGCTTCAAACTGCTGGGGAGCATGCTCCCCGACACCGCCGACGATGTGGACACCCGCATCGGCCTGGCCTGGGCTAGGCATCGTTCGCTCAAAAGCTACTGGCACTCGAAGGCCCTCGGCGAGCACAGCAAGCGCATGCTCCGTCAGGCCCTGAATGTAGGGTTTTCCACACATAGATCTTTCGAATCTTTGTACCAGGGCATGCATCGCATTTCGGACGAGATTAGACAGCGTAAGATAGCATTCGTAGGACATCTTGCTCGCACCAGCCAGGTAAACACCGACCTCGGTCTGGCCGGCCCCCAGCGGCTTGCATGGCCAGCCAGGGCGGCATATCCTGACCTGGCCTGGCCCCAAGGACCTACCTAAGAAGGTAGGCAAACATGTACAATGACCTACGGTCCACAGCAGTTGCTGGCTGACCTAGTGGTCCCAGCCCCGTTTGAACATCGCATTCACTCGGGCCTCTCTCTTGCTTGGACTGCTATGCAGAACAAGAAGAGGTGGAAGACGACTGTCCAGGCTCATATACGCCAGCCCCTGTGGGCAAGCCCCCGCCCCCCCCCAAGAGCACGGGGCGCTTTGCTGAGTAGAATAGTTAGGGTTTTCTAGATTAGATTAGCTTAGAGTTAGATTAGTTCGGTTTCGCGGCTTTGTCCACCTCCATCCATCCAGCAAGGGAATATGTGCTACATGATCTCCCAACGGAGTCATGTCATAATTTAATTTAATTTAATGGTCTCACATAATTTTAATTGAGACACTTAGTGATTATTTGACCAATAAAACCAACGTACATCCCTGAGGGAAGAAAAGCTGCCCACACATCTCAGGGTTAAAAATGGATAGCATTAAAAAAACGTCCCGTGCTGTTACCGCACCAGGATGGAGAGACACGTCAAACCACCATCAGCTTTCTGGAATTCAGATATATCGATGGGAATTGCTGGAAAGCGCAGCGAGTTATATACTTCATCAGTTGCCTGCCCCATGCCCCCTGGATATAAAACGGTTTCTGACACAAACACGGCATTTGCTGCACACGATGTGGGGACAAGTACACGCTCACATGAAGGGAGATGCTGCATAATGACTTCGTACATTTTTAGCGCATGGACGCTGTCCTCAACAAGGAGCGTCGGCCCCCCTGCCCACGAAAGGACTGCATGGAAAAGACAAAGAGACCGGTATACCAACCAGAGGTGCAAGAACCAGGCATCCGACATCCTTGTTTGCATACGTCAAAGCCTGCTAGCTATATCCTGGTTGCGTCAAAACAGCAGGAGACTCCAACTGGGGCCTCCAGAAACCAACTATCTGGATTGAGCAAAAACCAAGGCATGATGAAGTCCTCCTTGCTGCAAGGCGACAGTGGTCAGCACATGCATCTGCCATCACTGAACTGGCGGCTAGCCATGAAACTGGTGCGAGATGCCCAACTTCGACTTAGAAGGATCATATCCTGGAGCGTTTGCCGTGTGCTACTTACGGCAGGTTCTGCAACACTAGGTCCTGGTGCTTCCCCAACCAGGTGCCGCCATCATACGCTGCCTTTGGATGGTGGTGGAGGAACTAGTAACAACAACTATTACACAGCAAACTCTTCAAAAGAACAATGATACAGTATTGGTCCCCCCTCGCAGCCCCATAGCCCAAGCTGCCCGCCCGCCCGTTTGGCCCACCAGAACCCATCCAACCCAACCCCAGAAAACATTCCACCTCCCAGACCCCTGTCACCAACCCCCTCCTTCTGCTTTTCCCCTATTCAAGTCAGCCCTAGCCACGTCCCAGTCCCAGGACCAGCACCTGCACAGCGCCTGGGTATTTGTGTTCTCATCTCTTCTAAGACTTTCCAATCATTGTCTTTTCAAGAGCCAGCTGGCAAGTGCCCACATTACAGTGCCTGCGAGCCAGCACACCGAGAACAAAAACCAAATAGATAACCAATGTCACAGCCAGGTCATGTCTGCGATCTGCAGCGGCAATGGAGACCATCCCACTGACCCATCCAGTGGCTCTTAAAGCATTGCGCTCTCTTCCACACATACTCTCGTCGACACAATCAGACAACCAGCCAGTCAACACGTAGTACTATGCTTATACATCGCTCCAACGGGTGCAATGACCAGGCCCCCATTGTGCTGCGCCCACTCACCTGACTTGAGGTGCAGGCCCTCTGCCACAGGCACTGGCACCACTTTCACCCCAGGGAACGCTTCCTGCAGCGCCAGCACGCCCTCGCGATTGGTGCGCCTGCAGAAGTGTGCGTGCAGCGGGTGCGTACATGGAGCGTACAATGGGTGTGGCAGGGGGGCATGACCCGGGGGGAAAAGTGAGGGGAGGTTGACAACTGTCAGGTGCACAGTCTGCATATAACCAACCCTGCCGTGCAACGAAAGCGACGCCAGGCGTGGGAGACAGCAGCGGAAAGCAGCACCCGCATAATATGCTCCGGGGAAGCCATGACACTTGGGGCAGGGCCGGCAGGCAGCCCAACACTCAGGGTGCGGGCCATGAACAATACCATGACCAGGGCCCCACACTACATGAGGGTGAAATGCTAGCAAGCGGCACCCGGGCATGCCTTGGTGGTGGCCAGCGGGCAGTCCAAGGCAAATGAACCAATGATGGGCATCCGCTCTCCCTCGTCTCATCAATCATGGGTCGGATAGGTTCTATGACTGTGGAGGATCCAAGGAAGGGCCGGCACCAAGCCTAGGTTGTTCGGGTCGATACATGGAATGGCCGTGGTACAGGGATGTGCGAAACAGCGACATGCAAATCAGGGATATGCCAAACAGGGATATGCGAAACAGGGATCTGCATCGTTGCGCACCGCGACTGGCCGACGAAAATGCATCCTCCCAAGCACAGCACATCCCCCCCATCGATAAGGGCAGGCGCGGCCGCAGCGTGGATGGCCTCGATGCCGATCGAGCGAAGCGCCGACTCCACGGGAGGGCACTCCCCGCGCCGGGCAGGCGCGCCCTGGAGGGGGGGCGGTGGCATCGCAGAGTGTACGCGGTGCGGAGTGGAGCGCATGCAGAGGTTCATGCATGCGGGTTTAGGTCAGCTGGGAGGCGATGTAGGTCAGGAGGGGGGCAGCCGAGTTCCAGGAGGGGGGCAACCATTCTGGTCAGCCGAGTGTCGATCATTCAAGCGTGGGCCGAGAATGAGCGGACAAGCCATGGCACCACTTGCAGGGACACGCGTTTCCGTGGTTTGTGGCTGCCCCCCTTCAGGTGGCAGGCTTCCTGCGAGGGAGTGCAGGTGGCGTGGCCACATTTACCTACGTGATTGCTGCTACTGTGATTGGCTCTACTACTGCAGTTCTTGGCGGCTCTAGGGGAAATATCTCGAGCGGATGGCAAAGGCAAGCCAGGCCGGTGAGCCGCGGACTCTACTGGTGAAGCAATGGAGGCGGAAACACGAAGTGCCAACCTACGAGATCAGCGGGCAACGAGCTCAGCGGGTGAATGCATGACACACACCACTCTAATGTCAACCCCTTCTTTAGATTCCTACTGTGAAGGGAAGGAGTTCGCCATTTTTCGTCACGGCACCTAGAAAGTCGATGCACACATTTTATCCAGCGGGAGACTGCAAGGCAGGAGATTGCAGCCACCAAGTGGGTTTGAGATTTTCAAGATTTTCTGCCACTGGGCGCTCCTACGTACCGGTCGGGTGATAAGGGCACGCCTGCCAATAACAACCGCCGTGTCTTCAATAAAGCAGCAATCGGGGTGCGCGTCGTCCTGTTGGACGATGACGACGCTGGGCACCAGGCCTGCAAATGCGGACAACAGGCGTGGCGAGGTTTATGGACTATTTTTAGTTACGAAGCAGAGGAGAAATCGTACAATTTAATGTGGAAATTGCAACAGCCGCAGGCAGATAAGGTCACCACACTGCACAAAAGTTTGGCAAAAAATTGCAATGTAGCCCTGGGGCGGCCAGGTGACTACGATTCCGCGATGGACGCACCTCGGAGAACATCGACGTAAGCAGCGTGCTGGAGACGAGCCCTGCCGACGTCGATAGGGTGAGCAGCACTAGTAGGCTCCATAGTTATGCATTGTGGCATCGAATTCGCCACATTTCTAACTAGTGCCACGGTGGCGGCCCCCTCCAACGCCTTACAAAGCGGTCGGGTCACTGTGATGGGTTGGGCACTTCTATTGCTCGCAGCGAGCTGTTTCCCTGCACCGTAGAAATTTTTCCGTCTTTCACTACATGGTAAGCGTGGAGCCCCAAGGCCGAAGAACCTGGCAATACAGCAAGCAGCCATACTCCGTCCCAGCAATGTCCTAAACGCAAGTGCCTGGAAGGCGGCAGAAGTGTGCAGGCTAGAAGGTCATGGCATGCGCAGTCCTCCGACCGTTCATACCCTCGCGGCTTTGCAAATAAGAAGCCCTCTGTCTAAGGCTACCAATCGCCATGCATACTTCGCGCCTGCAGCAGTAATATAAGATCTCTAAAGGGTACGAGGCGTTGAGATAATGTGGAAGCGCGCGGATTCTTCCAGGATGTCCGCTGTTCGCGGTGCAAGATGCGCGGTGCAAGTGGCGAATGGCGACAAGTCGAGTCCGTATCCTGTGGCAGCCCTGAAACCAAATATCTAAGGGATGGGAGCGCCACGTGGCACCCGTCATTACAATCCTAACCTGCAACTCGGGGTCAGCCAAGAAGAAATTTTATGGTGCACGAACGTGCGTTGCTCGTCCGAGTTGGACCAAGATTGTGGGCCTGATGCCTGAAATGGCAACAATATCAGCTGTATTCGCTCCAGTTTGGGCGCGATGCTCACTTGAAATCCACGGCAGATGCAGCCGGGCCACTTCTACAACTAATCGTGCCCCGAAAGGTGGCAAGAAATTGGCAGCGCGGTCGTGGTTTGAGGGCTCAGGCACAATCGCATTTTCGCGTGGACTTGCACCATCGACGGGGTATGCCTATTTGATTACAGCGCATGTATTGTATTTAGTCGCCGGGGGGGTGTCGAAGGTGTGCTCATTCATGCAGTCATTCGTTTGGCTTATTCGTTTGGCTTATCTGCAGGCACCGTCAACCATGCCACCGTTGTAAAAACGCCGGTTCAGTAGTTCGGTGCTCATCAGCCAAGATGGACGTACCCAGGTCAACGAAGGAGTTTCCAGCGAATCTGACTTACCTGGAAGTAAGCTTTGTGTAACTGGCCAGTCGTTCTCCACCTGATTTCGTTACGCTGCGCTCATGTGTGGAGACAATGTCTGCTATGGATGATGCGCCCATGTGTGCGCCCCTACCGTTGCTTGCCTGTTGCGGCTAGCTGCTCGTGCTCCTTGGCCGCTATCTCTGGCGTTTGATTCTTGATACGGCTACTGCTAGTGCCCACTTCTTCTTTCCCTGCCCCAAGCCGCTCCGCCCCTCCAGAGACACACTGGTTCTCCATCCCGTCTTGGTTTTACCCCATGCGCCGCGTCGTGACTCCTCCGCGCCTGCCACGCCCGCCGTCCCGCTCTCTGCGTGCAGAACAACGGTTGGCTCTGGGATATCGGCAGCGTGAAGGTTCTTGTGGATCCCTGGCTGGAGGGCGACCTGGACTTTGGCGTCCCTTACTTGTACAGCGCCAAGAAGAGAAGCGTCCGATGGAAGGTGCGTCGCCTACCATGATGGGGATGGAGAAGATGTGTTTTGCTGCTGCAAAATCGTACTATTAATTTCCTGTTTCAATTTTTGTCAGTGGAGGGTGAAGGGGGGAGGGGGGGTGAAAGGGGGGTAGGGGGGGGGGGGGGGGGTAGGGGGGGGGTAGGCGGGGGGGGGGGAGAGCATGCATGCTGATTGTTGCAGCCTCTTTTTGAGGTAAAAGTTGCAGAGTGCAGCAGGTCATGGTATTAAATGAGGGGTCATTGTCTTTATTTTTGCGATGGTTAAAGCGGATTGTTCCATTTGCCTGCGCTGGTATGTTCCATTTGATAGTAACTGACCAGATGCACTGGCTACGCGACACGGGTTAAGGGCTATCATTGTGGGCCAGCCCCCCCGTGATGTTATCGGGATTGCGTATCAATCTTGCAGAAAAGTTGTTTAAGCCGAACGCAGGGAATAATGAATAATGTGGCATGGGAAAGCTGAGGCTCCTACCATTCCAGTCACCCGATTTTCGCTGTATAACCTACGTGAGAATCAATTGGAGTCCTGTTAGAGGTCAGCAATTTTATGGGGCTGGAAGCAATCTTCTTCCTTGGCACCTCAACCTTTGCCCGGTCGCAAGTGCCGCTTTCGCTCCCTCCTACGCATGGCCAAGATTAGGCAAGGCAGCGGTTTGCTTGTGATGTTTCGGCTGTAACAAATAGTTTGCGACCCAGGCGTGGTAGGTCGACAATGGCACGGGAAGCATTTGCCCATCATGCACTTAGTATGCTGAAAAGGCACGGAGCTGGGCAGCAGACTTCGAACCTAGTTTACATCATCCCAAATTTTTATTTATTATACTTTTTGTGTGTGTGTGTGTGTGGTGGTGGGTGGGTGGGTGGGTGGGTGGGTGGGTGGGTGGGTGGGTGGGTGGGTGGGTGGGTGGGTGGGTGGGTGGGTGGGTGGGTGGGTGGTGGGTGGGTGGGTGGGTGGGTGGGTGGGTGGGTGGGTGGGTGGGTGGGTGGGTGGGTGGGTGGGTGGGTGGGTGGGTGGGTGGGTGGGTGGGTGGGTGGGTGGGTGGGTGGGTGGGTGGGTGGGTGGGTGGGTGGGTGGGTGGGTGGGTGGGTGGGTGGGTGGGGGTTTGTGGGTGGGTGGGTGGTGGGTGGGTGGGTGGGTGGGTGGGTGGGTGGGTGGGTGGGTGGGAGGATAAGGGTGGGGGGGGGGGGTTGGGGGGGGCACTTTTTGTGACTGACTGTTGTGGAACGCATCGGCTTCCCCCCTGTTTGCAGGTGGCCGACCTGCCCGCCGACATTGACCTGCTGCTGATCACGCAGGGATTTGAGGACCACGCGCACAAGGCCACGCTCACGCCCCTCTCTCGCGCACGGCCCAACCTGCCGGTCATTGCGCCACCCAATGCAAAGGGCATCCTGGGGGAAATGGCGTTTAAAGATGTAGGCAAATGCTGGCGCTTAAGGATGTAGGAAAACGATGGGGGCCATGTGGAGGTAAGTAAGTAAGTACTTGCGTGTCATGCGCATGGGCATGCCACGGAGTACTTATGTACATGTGAAGGTGAAAAGGGTGCCAGCGGTTACTAGTAGGATGAAGGGGGGGTTGCACCATGTTTTGGGCTGGCCTTTCTCTCCAATGGCCACAGATAGGTGCACATGAGGCTTCTTTGGTATTATGAGAGAGTTGATGCTCCCTTAGTGTCGCTACTGGAGACTTGCGATTCCCATGGAAGCTGCCACCCAAGGTTGCTTGGCTGGCACGCCCGGATGAGGACGGGCACTAACGCTCAGAGTAGGCATGATGTCAGGCTTGTGTGTGGTGCGCACGTCATGGCATGGAGTACCTCCCTATTGTAAGTAGTGGGCAGGCGCTGTTAAGGAGGAGCTGCGCACATGTACAAGAGGATCGCGGCGTACAGGGTCCCTCCAGGATGGACAGGATCGCCACACGTCGCAGTAACTTAAGGAATGCCGCAGTGTCGCGTGACAAATTTAAGGTCATCTGGCGGCAGTTGTCACAACCATTGCTGCCCAAAAGCTAGCTTGAACTGCCTGGTGTGGGTGGGGGCTGGGAAAGCGCTTTTCCCTCCCTTTCCTGGGGGGGCATTCTGCATGGCCACCGCTGCTGTGGGTTGGGTTCACCTGCACCCAGCTTTTTATGATTGCCTGCTAGCGTCCCCATCCTTTGGATGTGAGCTTGGGGACTACTATTTTAAAAAGGTTCAAACGATGTTGAATCCCATGCACCACACGAGTGGCACCAAGGCTTAACCACACGGTAGCAACATGTGTGGGTGCTATCAGCCCACACGCATGCGTTGGCGACACCTGGCCCACTCATGCCCACACGTATGCCTTCATCTGCGCTGATGCTTACGCCTACATGTGTGGGCATGCTCATGCCTTCATCTGCGCTCATACTTACGCCTTCATCTATGCTGATGCTTACGCCTTCATCTATGCTCATCTTTGTGCCTTCATGAGAGTCACAGATCACGTACGTGTCACCCGGCGAAGAGATCATCTTCTCCAAGGGGGCCGTGCCGCTGAGCATTCGCGCAACAACTGGCGCGCTGCTGGGACCACCCTGGCAGCAGAAGGAGAACGGGTGAGACGGCGGGCACTGTGCCCGGACGTGCTTCATGTGTTTCGGCACATGGGAGTAGCCAAATTGTGGCATTTTGGCGTAGGGTGTTGTAGTGTGTCGGGAAGGGACGTTGTGCCATGCGAGCACGGGCCGGTGGGGTGTGTGGAAATGGGGCGGTGGGGCGTGGGGACATGGGGCGGTGGGTACATGGGGCGTTGGGGTGTGGGGGCATGGGGCGGTGGGACATGGGGGCATGGCACCACTGAGTACATCCCCTACCTTACAGCTGTGGGTGCGTGGCAGGCCCCTCAACCCCACAGTTGTGTGGCAGTTCATATGCTGTGATAATTCAGCCATTTTCCATCCAAACTCGTATGAGTTTTGTGAAGCTTCTTGTGCTGAGTGTGTGTTGTGTTGTGCTCTGTTACGGGGAAGGGGCGGTGCGTGTTTCTCGGTTTCTCAGAAGACTTTGGGGGCGCGTTTTCTCTCGCCTTCCACAGGCTTTTGAAGCGTGGTTGGTTTCACAGGTTTAACATTTTCTCTGCTTTCATCTCCAAATGATGATCCCGGGGCCCTTGTTTTTGTTTCACTTGCACCGGTGAACCAGCGGTGGGCATGGGCCTCTTATAACCACACGACGTCTTGTCATGCAATACGAGTTGGTTCATACGAGTCGTCTGATTTGTTTCCATGCCATTTGGGGAGACGGTGGCGTCACATTCCCTGCAGGTACATTGTCTCGGTGACGCAGCCATCGCCTTTCTCGCTCTACGTGGAGCCGCACTGCATGTACGAAGACGACCTGAAGAACTTTAAGGTGACTTGGAAGCAGCGGCAAGGAAATCGTGCCTACTCGGGGTCCCATGGGGTCCTTGGCCTAGGCATTTATAGTGGGGCGGTAAATAGATGTTATTGAAGACAGCAAACGTAGAATAAAAAACAGTGCACTTTTGTACGGGTCATTGTCCTGTACCTGGGGAAGGCGGGCCAAGAAGGATGTTTTGTCAAGCAAAAGAGGTGATATTGATGGCGTCCCTCACACACCTATATTGGTGATTACCAATGACATCACCGAGATTGAGGAGACATACCGCGCATGGATCCAGGGGTGGCCCATGCTGGGTCGTTTTGCCATGTTCCTTTCAGTAGTTCACTCTATTGGCATCTGATATGGTTTGCTGTTCTCCATTTCGTCCCCTCTCTGGCCCCCTGGCACCCCCACAGGTGGACGCTGTGATCACCCCTGTGGTGAGGCAGATGCTGCCCCTCGATTATCCGCTGGTGGATGGCATGGAGAAGGCCAAGCGGCTCGCCCAGACGCTGCGCGCAAAGTAGGCCCAGACGCGGCGCGCAAACTAGGCCAGGGCGCTGGGCGCAAAGTAGGCCTGGACGCTGGGGGCAAAGTAGGCCCTGAGTGGCGCGTGAAGTAGGCCCAGGGGACGAGCTCGCGCGACACGCCTGATTCAGCCTGGGTGGTCGCAGGAGTTCAGTAATAGCCAGAACGGATATCCGGTCAAGCATAGAGAGTATAATAAGAGATTGCTTTGGTATGCAACGACACATTGACTCGTACGCCTGCAATGTCGTGCTCTGTGGTGATCTTGTGTGACACGGCTCGGTTAATGTCGGCCATCCCTTGGTTTGATCTCAACTCTGATAGCCTCCCCGTATCAATGCCACAGACCATTTCATTACGACGTGTCTGCACGGCTTGCCTGTTGGGGCCACAGGTTCAATGTAGTTCTAATTGTCCGGCCACTGTGCCCATGCATGCCATGAGATCACATCCCGGGACTAGGATCTGTTGGTGGTCATTACTCTGGCATCGGCGCCTACAGAAGTATAGGGAAAGCGTAGCTCCTTGCAGCATGCCATCTTAGGGAGAACAATGGCATTTTATTACAAGCGACTGTCGCGGCTAGTCACGCGAGGCTTGCCGTTCAGTCCCTAAACATAGCATGGTATGCGTGATGCAAGTGAGCAGGTGTATCGGTTTTACTTCAATCCTGCATAGGTTGTAGGGTTGTTGTCGGTGCCGTGTTTGGTGGTTGCATGCTATGGACACTATCCCTTATCGCACTCCGTGCCTTCCTTTCTACTTACAAAGGGTGAAAGCCCCATGTTGGCCTCAAGATGTCTTGGTTGTGATGTGAAATGGAGGGTGGGCAGGTAATTAATGTGTACCCAAACGCGTATGGGGAAATGCGATCTTAAATGTGCACCGAACGATGCGAATGCTGCATGGTAACTGCCCCACCTTCGCTGTTTCCATGAGTCATAACTATTCGATGGTTTGATTCCTCGCCACCTCACCAGTTTCACACATTTCCAACTGCGGCATTCACGTCTTTGCTGTTATTGCTGTTGTTTGTGTGAGATCAGGTATGTCATCCCCATGGCTAACGGAGACCTTATCTCCTCTGGACCATTGGACAAGATTATAAAAGTTGTCGGCAGCAACAGCGAGTTTGAGGTACGCTTTTGGAGAGGGCTGTTGGAGCAACATTTTCATGCTACGGTGCCGATGAGGAGAGCACGAGGGGGCAATGCTTTGAGAAGCTTGGGAAACTTAAAGAGTGGCAAAAGGAGGCATGGTGGTGGGTGGTGGTGGGGCCATGCGTGTGGCAGTGAGAGTAATGCGAGGACAGTAACAAGTCGAACCTGCAGTTTTCATAGCCCTGGGTGGAGTATGTGGACATGCGGGTTTGTGAATTGAATTGTAAATACTACCTAGATTCCCCAGGGTGCTTTGTCCTTTCCTAGCCTGGGCACTTGAGGGGCTCCCCTCGTTCGATTGTGCCTTTCGTTAATGTGTTACGGAGGCGGCTGCACTGAGGACCAAAAGGAGTGTGATCAGCCACAGTGGAACAGAAGGTGATGCACAATTTGAACGCAGTCAATGGCATGTTGGCCATGCAACCCCCCTGGTATGTGCCAAAATCGCTGGCACACAACTGTATTCCCCAGGCTGGTGAGAATCCCCCAGGCTGGTGCGCCAGCCGCCATGGGCAAAGCATCGATATCCTGCCTGGTGTAGCCTGGATCGTGTGTGCAGCTGTAAAGTTGCGAGAAGCTTGGCTTGTTGCTTTGTTGCCAAGTAAGTAGTTGCGTGTCATGCGCATAGGCATGCCACGGAGTACTTACTATGCTAATCTCATTAGAAAAATAACTACGCACAAGTTTAAACAAACAGACAAATACTGACTTTGTTGCAAAAAGTTTGGCTTGTTGCTTTTTGGGCTGTTCCTTCTAGAAGTGTCTCTCCTTTCAGGCTCCTTTGTCCTTGGAAGGTGTTTATTCCGTATGCACGCGCTTACCAGCCATCTCTTTGTGCTTTGTATTTCCCATGCAGTTGCTATTGAAAGGCACCGGCATTCAAGTTCTGGTTCCAGTACCAGGGAAGCCACTCAGTATCCCTGCTGCATAAATGTCGATACTTCTGGAAGATGGGGGCACACGTCGGTTAAGCTGGCATGTTTCTAATGCCGGGCACATGTGCATGCATGAAACTCCAGAAGACGCTACCCGGTTGTCTCTGGATTTTTGCAGGTGGGCCACACTGGCAGCTGAACTTAATGGCTGACCTCCACTAATCAATGTAAACCAGCATGTAGCATTAGCTGTAAGCCCTGCATTATTTGCAACGCATATTTTCAATGCATAGGCAGTGATGCAAGATGTAAGCAGAATCATTAGGAAGTACTGAACAAATGACAAATGGTTCTAAATGATTGACTTGCGCAATTTTCTCATATGCATGCACCTAAACAGCGGGTCCTTGCTCAGCGCGGAGGTGGACATGGTATTGGCGCCAACGCCTTGCGGTAGTGCTTACCTGCAGGCTATGTCTGATATCTCAAGCTCCGCCGCACACGGGCTGACTTTGCGGCGCAGCACGGTTATTTGGCTGCATTTTTACTTCATTCCGCGGTTTGGATCGCGTGTCCCATGTCGGCTGTAGTTATGATGTCGTGGTATCTCTTGTTCAATAAATAATTAATTAATTAATTAGAAACATAACTCCGTTGGGAGTATTGAATTGAATTGAATTGAATTGTAACATAACTCCGTAGGGAGTATATGTAGCACATAGCCCTTGAGAGGGGGCATATGGCCTATCATACATCCTAAGCTACTTCCAAGGGTGGGGATGTAAAGGACCCTTGCTCTAGGTGCACCAGGGCACTTGCATCCCCATGATCTTCAAGCTATGCCCAGCGAAGGGGGAGCCTGTCATGGGGGGGAAGATCAGCATAGCTATACAAAGGTTGGGAGTATCTGTAGCACATATCCCTGAGAAGGGGCATATGGCCCATAATACATTCTAAGCTACTTCAGGACTGCAAGTGTGGGAATGTAAACGACACTTGCTCTAGGTGCACCAGGGCACCTGCACCCTCATGATCGATCACGCTATGCCCAGCTAAGGGGAAGCATGTCATGTGGGGGAAGATCATCATTAATTAATTAATTAATTAATTAGGAACATAACTCCGTTGGGAGTATATGTAGCACATAGCCCTGAGAAGGGGCATATGAGCCTATAATACATTCTAAGCTACTTCCTGCAAGGGTGGGAATGTAAACAACACTTGCTCTAGGTGCACCAGGGCACCCGCACCCTCATGGTCTATCACGCTATGCCCGGGTAAGGGGGGAGCATGCCTGTGAGGGGGAAGATCATCATGGCTATACAAGAGCTATGGCATGGCTGCTCAGCAGAGAGTGACTCCCTGCATGGGCACAACATTACTAAATAAGGCTAGGCATCGTCTGGAGTGTGGCACATCATAGGCACACATGTACATGACTAAAAAGGCTAGGCCTCAGCTGGTATAGTGCCTGGGGTAGGCGGGCATGTACAAGGCCACTGTCTAACTATTCTACACTACTGCTGTATTCCCCTAGGCTGGGGCTGGAGTTGCTGGGGCCGCGGTGGTCGAGGGGGTCGCTTGCCAGGGCTTGTGGCCGACGTAGATGGCCGCCCCCTTCCAGTACACCGGCTGGCCCGCCTTGGTCTGCCGGAGCTGGAGGTAGGTCGGCCATAGCTCCCGTCGTCGTTGTTGCTGTGCCAGGGTCAAGTCGTCGTCAAGGGTGAAGAGAGTCTTCTCGAGCCGCTTGCGGCGTCTGAGAAAAGAAATCTTGTCCGCCGGGGTCTTAAAGGTGAGAAGGAGCGGGGGCGGCCCGGCCTTACCCCGCGCGCGGGGAAGGCGGTGGGCGGCCAGCTCGATCTCACCAGTAAGGCCCATGCGATCAAGGATTTCTCTCTCAAAAGCACGCGCAAGCTTCTCGGAATTCTCACCTTCTTCCATCTTGAGATTCTTGACAATGACGTTGAGGCTGCGCTTGGCGAGCTCGGCCTCCTCGCGGAGGTCAAGCGTCTGCCGTTGGAGCTGGGCTGCGACGGCGGAGGTGGTGGAGGTGGTATGTTGCTTAAGCATGTCCGCCCAGGTCGTGATGGGAGGAGCATCGCCGGCCAGGCCAGCCGGGGCTGGCTTGGCGGCAATGTCCTTCACTGCCTGGGCGGTGAGGCCTGCGGTGTTCTGCAAGACCTCGATAGCGATTGCATTATCCTTGAGGCGCTGGTCGATGTCGCGGAGCTGGGCGGTGATGGAGTCGGTGGAGGCGGAGGGGGGGGGGGGTGGAGGCGAGGAGGGTGGCGGTGGCGGTGGGGATGGTGGGGAGCTCAGCAGCCAGCGTGCCGCCAAGTGCCGCCACATCTGCGGCAAGAGGGGTCACGTGCTGCTCGAAAGCTTCCTTGAGGAGGGTGCGGATGGAGGCTTCGGAGGGGAAGGGGGGCGGTTTGGGAGCCCAGATCTCGGATTCGGAGCGTCCAACAAGGGAGCAGAGGGCGAAGCGTTGAAGCTTGGGGCGAGGCATGCGGTGAATGATTGGGAGAGCCTCGGCGGGGTCGACAAGCTCGCCGCCACCAGGCCAGCGGCCACGGTTGTGGGTCGTGAGGTACACGCACATGGCTAGAAGCGAGGCGTGACTACCGTAATAAAAGTCTTCCATAATCCAACCGGGGCTGCGCTGCCAGAAGCCGGGGCTGTTGACGTCAAAGGAGCGCTCTTCCCAGGGCGGCTCAGCAGAGCGACTGCGCTTAGGTTCAGGCGATGCTGATGGCGAGGCGAGCCCGGGAGGCTGGGCGAGCACCAGTGCACTACTAGTGTCACCGTTGCCATCTCCGGGGCCGGTGGGCGAAGCTGCAGCCGAAGCTGCAGGCGTATTTTCATTGCCGAGCGCAGCCGCCAGGCTGCGTTGCGTCGAGAGGCGTTTGCTCATCGTATATTGCGTAATAGCGTCGGAAAATTATATCAGCATGTGCGTCTTAGAAAGACGAAGCGATTGTGATATTCACAGCTGAATTCGGCGCTCAAACGTGAAAGTTATGAGCTCCGACAGCCATGGCTACCTCGTGGCTCGTGGCTCGTGGCTCGTCAAGATCATCATAGCTATACAAAAACTAGAGTGTGGCATCTCAGCAGAGAGCAGCTCTCTGCATGAGCACAGCATAACTAAATAAAACTAGGCATCATCTGGAGTGTGGCACATCATAGGCACACATGTACATGGTTAAGTAATGCTCGTGGCTCAGCTGGTATAGTGCCTGTAGGAGGCGTACATGTACATGGCCACGGTCTATCTATTCTACACTACTACTGCTGTTTCCCCTAAGCTGCCCGGGCGTCTGGAGTCACTGGGGCAGTGGGGGTCGCTTGCCAGGGCTTGTGGCCGACGTAGATGGCCGCCCCCTTCCAGTACACCGGCTGCCCCGCCTTGGTCTGCCGGAGCTGGAGGTAGGTCGGCCATAGCTCCCGTCGCCGTTGTTGCTGCGCCAGGGTCAAGTCGTCGTCAAGGGTGAAGGGAGTCTTCTCGAGCCGCTTGCGGCGTCTGAGAAACGAAAGCTTGTCCGCCGGGCTCTGATAAAGATGAGAAGAAGCGGGGGCGCGCCCCTGCCTTACCCCGCGCGCAGGGAAGGCGGTGGGCGACCATGCTCAATCTCACCAGTAAGGCCCATGCGACCAAGGATTTCTCTCTCAAACGCACGCGCAAGCTTCTCAGAATTCTCACCTTCCACCATGGCGAAGTTCTTGACGATGACGTCAAGGCTGCGCTTGGCGAGCTCGGCCTCCGCGCGGAGGTCAAGCGTCTGCCGCTGGAGCTGGGCTGCGACGGCGGAGGTGCATGGTGGAGGTGGTGTGCTGCTTAAGCATATCCGCCCAGGTCGTGATGGGAGGAGCATCGCCGGCCAGGCCAGCAGGGGCTGGCCTGGCGGCAATGTCCTTCACTGCCTGGGCGGTGAGGCCTGCGGTGTTCTGCAGGACCTCGATAGCGATTGCGTTAGATCCTTGAGGCGCTGGTCGATGTCGCGGAGCTGGGCGGTGATGGAGTCGGAGGCGGAGGGGGGGGGGGGGTGGAGGCGAGGAGGGTGGCGGTGGCGGTGCATGGGGATGGTGGGGAGCTCAGCAGCCAGCGTGCCTCCCATTGCCGCCACCATATCTGCGGCAAGGGGGGTCACGTGTTGCTCGAAAGCTTCCTTAAGGAGGGTGCGGATGGTGGCTTCGGTGGGGAAGGGGGGAGGGGGTGGTGGGGAAGCCCAGAGCGCGGTTTCGGAGCGTCCAAGGAGGGAGCAGAGGGCGAAGCGTTGGAGCTTGGGGTGATTCATGCGGTGCATGAATGATTGGGAGAGCCTCGGCGGGGTCAACAAGCTGGCCATCACCGGCCAGGCCAGCGGCCGCGGTTGTGGGACGTGAGGTGCACGCACAGGGCTAGAAGCGAGGCGTGCATGCCGAAAAACAAGTCCTCCATGAAGGCTCCTGGGCTGCGTCGCCAAAAGATAGAGGCGTTGATGTCGAAGGTGATCTCGTCCCAGTGCGGCTCAGCAGAGCGACTGCGCTTCTAAGGTTCAGGCGACATCTGCAGATGGCGAGGCAAGCCCGGGGGGCTGGGCGAGCACCAGTGCACGACTAGTGTCACCGTTGCCGTCTGGGCTGGTGGGCGAAGCTGCAGGCGTATTTTCATTGCCGAGCGCAGCCGCCAGGCTGCGTTGCGTCGAGAGGCGTTTGCTCATCGTATATTGCGTATAAATAGCTTCGGAAAATTATATCAGCATGTGCGTCGTAGAAAGACGCATCGATTGTGATATTCATGGCTAAAGTCGGTGCTCAAACGTGAAAGTTATGAGCTCCGCCGTCAGCCATGGCTACCTCGTGGCTCGTGGTTACGCAATATATGACGAGCGAATGCTCCTCGACGCAACGCAGCCTGGCGGCTGCGATATAAGCCATGAAAATACGTCTGCAGCTCCGGCGCTGAGCTTCGCCCTTGAGCAGGTCCGGCAGGCAGCGGCACCTGACACTAGTCGCGCACTGGTGGTCGCCTGAATTACCATCATCCTCCCAGGCTCCCTGCCTCGCCTTCTGCATTGCCTGAAAACAAGCGCAGCCGCCCAGCCGAACCTAGCTGGTCTGAGCACGACTTTGACGTTGCCGAGTTATATTTTCCACCTTCAACGTCATGCAACACCGGCTATTTCGACATGCCACCCATCAGGATACTGGAGCTCCTGTTTTATGGGTCGTACACCTCCCTTCTTGACCTGTGCCAGCGCCTCCATCGCCATCACCAATTCCGCGGCCAGTCGATCTGACGGCCAGTTTTCTCACCGCGCACCTGACCTGCCTGGCTGGTCCCGACGGCGCCCTCTTTTCCATCCTTTAGCGCTCTGCCGTGGACCTTTGGAAACCCTCCCCCTTGACCGAATGCACCTTCCTCCTCCACCTCCAAGAAGCCATCTCGCAGCACGTGAAGCCCCTAGCTGCAGATGTGGCAGCTGTGGGCCGCACGCTGGCTGCTGAGCTCCCCGCCCTCCCCACCGCCACCGCCACCCTCCTCGCCTCCCCCCCCTCCCCCTCCGCCTCCACCGACTCCATCACCGCCCAGCTCCGCGACATCGACCAGCGCGCCGCCAGGACATGAACGCCATCGCCGTCGGATGCATGCAAAACACCGCACGCATCACCGCCCAGGCGGTGAAGGACATTGCCGCCAAGCCAGCTGGCCTGGCTGGTGATGCTCCTCCCATCCCGACCAGCATGGGCGCAACACACCACCTCCACCACCTCCGCCGTTGCAGCACAGCTCCAGCAGCAGAAGCTCGACCTCCGCGAGGAGGCCGAGCTAGCAACGCGCAGCCTTATATAACGCCATACTCAAGAACTTCGACATGGTGGAAGGTGAGAATTCCGAGAAGCTTGCACGTGCGTTTGAGAGCAAAATCCTTGATCGCATGGGTCTTCTTGGTGAGATTTAGCTGGTCGCCCATCGCCTTCCCCACGCGCGGGGTAAGGCAGGGGCGCGCCCCCGCTTCTTCTCATCTTTATCAGAGCCCGGCGGACAAGCTTTCGTTTCTCAGACGCCGCAAGCGGCTCGAGAAGACTCCCTTCACCTTGGACGTACAACGACTTGACCCTGGCGAAGCAATAACGGCGACGGGAGCTATGGCCGACCTACCTCCAGCTCCGGCAGACCAAGGCGGGCCAGCCGGTGTACTGGAAGGGGGCGGCCATCTACATCGGCCACAAGCCCTGGCACGCGACCCCCGCGACCCCCGCGGCTCCAGTGACTCCAGAGGCCCCAGCTTAGGGGAATACAGCAGCAGAAGTGTAGAATAGTTAGACAGTGGCCTTGTAATGCACGCCTACTCCAGGCACTAGTATACCAGCTGACTCTCAGGGCCATGTGCCACATGTACTCCCAACGGAGTCATGTTCATTAATTAATTAAAAGGCCTCTCCGGGGTATGTCGAGGAGCCTGATGGGGCATACCCAGGTCACGCATGCACACGCATGGGGGGTGCAGGTGCCCTGGTGCACCTAGAGGAAGTGTCGTTTACATTCCCACCCTTGCAGGAAGTAGCTTAGAATGTATTATAGGCCATATCAAGGAGATTATAGGCCATATGCCCCTTCTCAAGGGCTATTAATTAATTAATTAATTAATTAATTATCAACATCACTCCGTTGGGAGTAGATGTAGCACATAGCCCTGAGAAGGGGCATAGGGCTTTTAATACATTCTAGGCTACTTCATGCAAGGGTGGGAATGTAAGCTACCCCTGCTCTAGGTGCACCAAGGCACCTGCACCCTCATGGTCTATCACGCTATGCCCGGGTAAGGGGGGAGCATGCCTGTGAGGGAGGAAGATCATCATGGCTATACAAGAGCTAGGACATGGCTTCTCGACAGAGAGCATCTCTCTGCATGGCATAGCATGGCTAAATTCTTAATGCAACATCCATGGGGGTCCCATTATAGACAAAGCATGGCTAAAATCATCAAGGGCTATGTGCTACATATACTCCCAACGGAGTTATGTTCAGTCCTGACTAATTAATTAATTAATGCACACAAGCTTTGTGCATGCAGCTAATTCATATATATGATGAACCATTATGTGCAATATTCACGGACACGCAGGCCTCAGCACAAGGCACACAAGTACGACCAGTTACATAATTCATGACATGCAACATTTAATGACATTTAAAATTAGTTTAGATTGAGTCTTTGTGCAGACGGCATGTATATAAATGCATACATGCCACGTGCATCCATGCAGCTTCAGGAACTTAAACACCAGTTGACAGGCCCATGGGTACAGATAGCGTGCAAGGTGCTGAATGGGCAACGCTTGGATCTTTCGCTTCTCCATCCCAGACATCCATGAAGCCCTGATTGACAGCTACGGAGCGTCATTGCCACTTGCCAGTGTTTCCATCAGGCATGAGACAGCGAGAAGCAATAATGTACAGCTTACATCTTCTTTAATTGCTCTTGCGAGACGAGAGGTTGACAACCTCAATAATACATAGCGCAGATACTGGAATTTCAGTGCAGATGATGTCCCGTGTGCAACACAGTCCACCTCAACCACATCTTCTAGCTGCCACCCAAGGTAGCTGGCTTCCCAAAGCAGCAATGCAGGACAGTAAGGCCAACCAGGGACCCACCATGTAACCAACGGCAGTGGCCAGGCATTCTTCCACAAGGTGCCGGTAGCACACGTTGCAAGTGCAAAAATCTTACTCCTTCGGATCTTGAATACCACCAGTTGTAATCTCGAAAGTGTGTTATTCAGAATGACAAGGGAAAGCATAATGAGTCAAGGACCTTACCGAACCAATGACGTGCATGCATGCAAGTCAAATCATATCAAGCGGACATGATATGACGAGATATTAGAACAACAAAGAGCATCCGCACTGCACAGAAGTTCATGCTTTACTATAAAAATGGCTAGCCGTTGACTGTCACGCCAGCATTACCATGGAGGCAGGCAACCAATGTTGCTTGCAGTCAGCAATTCAACCGATGAGCCTATACTATTAGCCTGGGCACACATCCAATCAGACTAACTAAAAGAAAAGGCAATCAGTCAGTACAAAGGATATTGCTTCCATTTCGGGCATTGAAGGGCTGTCCACCACCTTGCAGATTCTTTGTTCGCCCTTCCCTTTCCGCAGTGAAAGCCGTGTAGTAGATGCGTGTGCGAGGATGTGCCCTGAACATTGCATGCACAAAAGGCAAAGTTAGTATGGTTTACCCAGAAAGCTTGGGACAAAACAGTAAAAGTCACAACGAAATATCACAATTGCTCTGGTGTTAGTTTGAATAACAAATACGTCCATCCAAGTAACAAAAATTTAGAGAGAACAAAGCCACAGGTCAAGGTCAACATGAAACTAAGCATTGTATAACTGCATTCACCAGACATGACAAACAGGTTTCCTTCATTATTAATTGCGGACAACAACTTGCATCCGAAAGTTTTTCAATTTGCGAGATTGCATGGTGATGATGGAACTCCTGCATGTTGTGAATAAGACCAAATATGGAATTCCAGGACAAGACTTAACTAACTAACAAGTACATGATATTTTCATACATTAAGGCGCTAACAAGTGCAATGCAGAAACAATTTCCAGGAGATGAAATAAAGACATCATGGGTTTGCCAGGCACATACCTCCAATGGGCTTCTTCGCATCCTGCACGAACATGGCGTTGGCTCCGGGGTCCGCCATCACTGGGAGAATTCCAACCACGGAATGTTGAATTACAGGATGGAAAACCCATAATGTGTTAAGTTAGCTCTCTAAGTCGCACTTTAATAGAGGCTACACAGCCAGCGACCGAAGACAAGCGGAGATGCAAACAATAATGGAGGGAAAAGATGGTGGTTTTCCACGGTGGTGGAAAAGTTATGGATAATGGAGGGTTGGAGACCAAACCTTCAAAAGTAAGAATGTGACCTATGATCCTGCTCGATCCTATAATTAACACCAGGGCAAAGAGATGATTGGGGCGAACTGAGTAACATTGTCACCAAGCTAAGCACCATTAGTTGTACGCCACGTCCCAACATTGATAGATGCCACCTGGAATTCACATCAATGGACCAAACAGGAATGTTGGGAAGTAGGAGAAACTTTCAGGGCATTGCTTGCATTCGAGGTCCAGGCACTTAAAGGCAGTAGTTTATTACCGGGAGAGATGCTACGGTCCCTGGCCCAATCTAAGTGCTGTCAACATTTGCAGTTTATAACAACAAAATCGCCAACCCAGGCACGACACACGAGCGTCTACATACAGGGTGATTGCAAGTTGAATATCAAGATCCTGGTAACAGCAAGGAAGTGGCTTGAAATCGCAATGCAAAACACACCAAGGAAGCATACCTTGGTTGGTCATGAACACGGCGATGTTGTACTCTTCAGCCACTTTTGTTAGCCTGCTGAGCATTTGTGCAAGTTGTTGCTGCACAGGTAATCACCACAGCAGCACACCACCAGCAAAGAAGTAGGACAAGCCAGGAATACAATGTCAGCAGTTGTGACCTGCCAAGGACGTGGAATATGCAGCAACGGCAAAGACTAGGATTAACTTTTAAAGCACAGGCTCACTCATAGCAAAGAGTTCTGAGAAATCAGTTCAGAGTAATCCACAATTTAAGTTTCCAGAAGTACCTGGCGATCTGCCAGCTCCCCTCGGCCCTGAAAGTCAACACGGAACAGCGCTGTGACGGAGTCAATCACGAGTAGCCGGAAAGGCTCTTCTGCAAACTTGGCGGCAAGCCCCACGATCATGCGCATCTGGTGCTCATGAGTGTAGGCTCTTGCGACGATGATCTGGTTTAAGGTGACATAACATTGTAAGACACACACGAAGTTGAGACTTCTTACAGGCAGGGTTAATTTACTATGCTCAATCCAGACAGTCGCATTCTGGTCAGCACAAAATCGTGCCAAGAGACCTTGGAAATGGTATCAAATTCTCAATTATTGCTCAAGTAAGAAATCGTGCCGAGGCCAACCCCAGCCTGGCTTGATCCAAAATGGTTCAACAAAAGCAAGCAAACAGTAGGCAATCATGCATCGCAGCATCAAAAAATGCCTAGTGCTACTACATCACGGCAAAGTCGATATTTTATACAACAAGGAAAGAATTTTACCCAAATATCCCCCAGAAAATCAGGAATGCAGAGTGACTGAGAATTGTAATGAACAGGCCAACCAGCGTTTTCAACAGCCTCCCTTCTGGACCCCTACACGAAGAGTAGTCACATCAACAATGCCACTTCTCAAAACCATTTTTCGTGAAATGTCACATCTGGCCAAGGACATGTACTCACCAGAATAAGAACTCACATTTTCCAGTACTGATTTCGGTTCCAGGCCAAACCGTTCTGCGATAGGAATAACACGATCCGGCCTGAACGTTCCCTGTGAAAACACAGGCGTGGGAAACTGAGTGCCAAACAGGCAGTGAGAAATTTGTTCCGAAAATCTGGAGAGAAAAAGACAACAAGTGTGTGTTGCAATCTGAAGTAAAGAAAAGTTCATTAAGGTTGCCATCGCCAGGCCTTGACTGACGTTACCTCAGCATCGATGTAAGCTACTTTGCCGGCGCCTCCTTTCAACTGCCTCGGGAGCTGCCACACAACATGACAACGATACCAGAATTCAATCAGATGTCAGATTTTACAGTGAAAGTGTGTGTATCATAACGAGAAATGCTGTTACAGAAAGCCACATGGCAGCAGCTCTTGCTGGAATTCCAAACATGAAATGACGTCCACTGACCTGAGAAGCGACACAAAGTGTCAGCGCCAGCTGCGTTTTGCCAGTTCGAAACTCCCCGTACGCTTCTGTCAAGCTCATCGTCTCAATGCCACCTGCCAATATATGTTGCACAGGAACACGGAATGACCATGGATTGATAAGCCCTTTAAGTGTTTGGTGGCAAACGGTCTAATAAAAGGGGTGTGATAAAAGGGGTCTTATAAAATGGGGACTGTCACTTGTCTCAAGGAAACTGCCGGGTCTACAAAGCGATATCTGACTTTGTGAGCTGTTGAGCTCGAACAACATGACTAAAATAAAATGGGAATGATGACAGGATAGGGAAAGTGGAATGCTGTTTAGGCACTTTCTGCACCAGCCAGGCAATACAGTTTATAAGACGTGGCAGTTGTGCACAGGATAACAGCTGTTCTTACCTCCAAGGACAGCATCGAGGTTGTCAGATCCAGTAGTGATCTTGTACAGGGTGGCGTCTCTCTGGGAGGACGGAAAAGCAGCAAGGTCATCCTCAGGTTAAATCGGAGAAGAAACTGAACAGAAAGCTGTTCTAGATTCAGAAAAACACAAAAGAAAAATCACGTTTGATTTGCTTTTGAGTTGCGATCTGCAACTGATGACGTTCAGCAATCAACTGACCTTTGCCAGTGCTTCTGCGCCCGTTACAAAGCTGACCGAGCTTGAAACTTTTTCAGCAGCTTCCAAAATTTTTTCAACCTTTGCTTCGGAAAGCCCCTTGATGGCGAACAAGGTCTGTGGCACAAATTCAGCAATAAGAACTTGAACTTTAGATAAAAGTGCTTTACCAAGTATTCAGAAGCTTGTACTACCTGTTCAAAAAAAAAAAAAATGCAGTATATGAGTCGTTGAGACACAGGCAGCAAAATGAAAAATGGACGCTATTGCAGCATTACTTAATCTTAAACAAAAGAATATACAAGGTATGGAAACAAGGCACAAGCAGCGTAAAATGAATGATCGCATCGTGAGTTGGGCTGGCAGTGGTTTACCTCACAATATTATCATCCCAACCACAAATGCAGTTTCAAATAAGACGCGTTTCAACAAAAGGGACAAAGCATCTCGATTCGAACTCGTGAACGCACCTTTTTTGTCTCCATGTGGCAGCGACGAACCGTGTATATCCCTGCTTCCTTCAACTTCTTCACGTCACCAGCATTAATCCCCAGCGCAATCACTGTGAAATTGGCATAATTTTGTTTAATTGATCAAAGAGACCAAAACAACGTGACAGTTTTTAAACACAACGGAATATCGCCATGCTCCAGACTGTCCGTTCGACCAATCCACGACTACGACTTTTCGGTCGCAACAGATAAGAAGTGATACAAAACGCTATCGCAGAAAATTATAAAAGTGAAACTGGACGAAGAGCGTATTACAACAACTTACACTTGTCGATGCTCTCGAATTCCTCCTCGTCATCTTCCTCTACTTCCCCATCCGCTGGACGGATAACAGGCTCCTGTGCAATATCCATGGCTTCCATGACAGCGGCCATAAGCTTATGACGAAAATAGCGGTTTTGTAGAGGGCACGAAGACTGGAGAGGCTGTGTAGGAAAAGAGACCGAAAGCTTTCGGTACGAAAGGATGCGCAACCCTCGTGCGCAGAAACAACCGAGCTGGTTTGGACTTTTAGATGGAAATGGTGGCATATTCCCCCACTGCCTACTTATGGATAGGTGTTCTGGTCCTGTTGTTGTTGTTGAACTGTCATCGGGCTCAAAGGGGCCGAAAACGCCTTCCACGTGTCCTCGAGATCAGATACGCTCACACGAACACGTTGCGGGATTTCTTATTCCGGCGCCCAATGGCCTCCGGGACAGGCGCGCCGCGCCAGACTCGCCCGCCTTTGGGCTTTGGGCGTCTTGGAATTTGGCTTTGGGCGTCTTGGAAGTTGGCTTTGGGCGTTTGCTCTTTTGGCAGATTTCTACACTACACTGGTACTACGTAAAAAAGCACAGACTGGTGCGGCGTAACATTTTTAAACTTGGTAAAATTACCGCCGCACAGCCAGCCAGAACTGGACAAGGTGATGGCCGCAAGTAGTCGTTGCTGGGCTATCGTATTTGTAGCATGGGGCGTTTCACCGAGTCTACGGTTAGCATGATGGGGAGGATTCCTAACCTTCATTATGTGGGTTAAGTAGGGGTGGTCATAGTGGCCGGTTTCCCTCGCTTCCTTGTAAACCAGGCTCTGCGTCAAGATCACAGACGACCGGGTAAGTAGTTGTTCCAGTCTGTTCTAGTTTGTATGACGCCTGCTATTAGGCGTTCTTGTTATTGTCGTTCATCATCGCCGTGACCGTCGTGGCCAGCAGCGTGCTTTTTTTACATACCGGATGGGGTCGACTTGTGTATTGATAGCGCATTGGTGAATATCGCTGCATGGAGGAATATCGGCTACAACCCGCGGGAAAGTGCTGGCTCCAATGTTCTTTTTGTATGCAGGCTGACGGCACTGCCAAGCCGGAGACAAATATGACGCTCGTTAAAATGCCAGTCATTCAGACCGACTGCGCGACTGGTTGTGGGATACACGTTCCTGGTTTTGGGATGTGTTCCTTGTTGTGGGATACTTGTTCCTGGTTGTGGGATACACGTTCCTAGTTGTGGGATAGTCGTTCCTGGTTGTGGGATGTGTTCCTGGTTGTGGGATACTTGTTCCTGGTTGTGGGATGCACGTTCCTGGTTGTGGGATAGCAGTTCTTGGTTGTGGGATGTGTTCCTGGTTGTGGGATGCACGGTCCTGGTTGTGAGATGTGTTGCTGGTTGTGGGATACTTGTTCCTGGTTGTGGGATATTTGTTCCTGGTTGTAGGATACTTGTTCCTGGTTGTGGGATACACGTTCCTGGTTGTGGGATGTGTTCCTTGTTGTGCGATACTTGTTCCTGGTTGTGGGATACTTGTTCCTGGTTGTGGGATAGTCGTTCCTGGTTGTGGGATACTTGTTCCTGGTTGTGGGATACTTGTTCCTGGTGGTGGGAAGCACGTTCCTGGTTGTGGGATACTTGTTCCTGGTTGTTGGATACTTGTTCCTGGTTGTGGGATACTTGTTCCTGGTTGTGGGATGCACGTTCCTGGTTGTGGGAAACACGTTCCTGGTTGTGGGATACTTGTTCCTTGTTGTGGGAAACACGTTCCTGGTTGTGGGATACTTGTTCCTGGTTGTGGGAAACACGTTCCTGGTTGTGGGAAACATGTTCCTGGTTGTGGGAAACACGTTCCTGGTTGTAGGATACACGCTCCTGGTTGTGGGATACTTGTTCCTGGTTGTGGGATGCACGTTCCTGGTGGTGGTAAACACGTTCCTGGTTGTGGGATACTTATTCCTGGTTGTGGGAAACACGTTCTTGGTTGTGGGATACACGTTCCTGGTTGTGGGAAACACGTTCCTGGTTGTGGGATACTTGTTCCTGGTTGTGGGAAACACGTTCCTGGTTGTGGGAAACATGTTCCTGGTTGTGGGAAACACGTTCCTGGTTGTGGGAAACACGTTCCTGGTTGTGGGATACTTGTTCCTGGTTGTGGGATGTGTTCCTTGTTGTGCGATACTTGTTCCTGGTTGTGGGATGCACGTTCCTGGTTGTGGGAAACACGTTCCTGGTTGTGGGATACTTGTTCCTTGTTGTGGGAAACACGTTCCTGGTTGTGGGATACTTGTTCCTGGTTGTGGGAAACACGTTCCTGGTTGTGGGAAACATGTTCCTGGTTGTGGGAAACACGTTCCTGGTTGTAGGATACACGCTCCTGGTTGTGGGATACTTGTTCCTGGTTGTGGGATGCACGTTCCTGGTGGTGGTAAACACGTTCCTGGTTGTGGGATACTTGTTCCTGGTTGTGGGATAGTCGTTCCTGGTTGTGGGATACTTGTTCCTGGTTGTGGGAAACACGTTCCTGGTTGTGGGATACTTGTTCCTGGTTGTGGGAAGCACGTTCCTGGTGGTGGGATACTTGTTCCTGGTTGTTGGATACTTGTTCCTGGTTGTGGGATACTTGTTCCTGGTTGTGGGATACTTGTTCCTTGTTGTGGGAAACACGTTCCTGGTTGTGGGATACTTGTTCCTGGTTGTGGGATGCACGTTCCTGGTTGTGGGAAACACGTTCCTGGTTGTGGGATACTTGTTCCTTGTTGTGGGAAACACGTTCCTGGTTGTGGGATACTTGTTCCTGGTTGTGGGAAACACGTTCCTGGTTGTGGGAAACATGTTCCTGGTTGTGGGAAACACGTTCCTGGTTGTGGGATACTTGTTCCTGGTTGTGGGATAGTTGTTCCTGGTGGTGGGAAACACGTTCCTGGTTGTGGGAAACATGTTCCTGGTTGTGGGAAACACGTTCCTGGTTGTAGGATACACGCTCCTGGTTGTGGGATACTTGTTCCTGGTTGTGGGATGCACGTTCCTGGTGGTGGTAAACACGTTCCTGGTTGTGGGATACTTATTCCTGGTTGTGGGAAACACGTTCTTGGTTGTGGGATACACGTTCCTGGTTGTGGGAAACACGTTCCTGGTTGTGGGATACTTGTTCCTGGTTGTGGGATACTTGTTCCTGGTTGTGGGAAACACGTTCCTGGTTGTGGGAAACACGTTCCTGGTTGTGGGATACACGTTCCTGGTTGTGGGATAGTCGTTCCTGGTTGTGGGATACTTGTTCCTGGTTGTGGGAAACACGTTCTTGGTTGTGGGATACACGTTCCTGGTTGTGGGAAACACGTTCCTGGTTGTGGGATACTTGTTCCTGGTTGTGGGATACTTGTTCCTGGTTGTGGGAAACACGTTCCTGGTTGTGGGAAACACGTTCCTGGTTGTGGGATACACGTTCCTGGTTGTGGGATAGTCGTTCCTGGTTGTGGGATACTTGTTCCTGGTTGTGGGAAACACGTTCCTGGTTGTGGGATAGTCGTTCCTGGTTGTGGGATACTTGTTCCTAGTGGTGGGAAACACGTTCCTGGTTGTGGGATACTTGTTCCTGGTTGTGGGATACTTGTTCCTGGTTGTGGGATAGTTGTTCCTGGTTGTGGGATACTTGTTCCTGGTTGTGGGAAACACGTTCCTGGTTGTGGGAAACACGTTCCTGGTTGTGGGAAACTTGTTCCTTGTTGTGGGATAGTCGTTCCTGGTTGTGGGATACTTGTTCCTGGTTGTGGGAAAC
The DNA here is from genome assembly GCA_009746045.1 of Mesostigma viride. NCBI lineage: Eukaryota > Viridiplantae > Streptophyta > Mesostigmatophyceae > Mesostigmatales > Mesostigmataceae > Mesostigma > Mesostigma viride. The sequence continues at coordinate 806,411 of RPFO01000246.1, forward strand.
ACGTTCCTGGTGGTGGTAAACACGTTCCTGGTTGTGGGATACTTATTCCTGGTTGTGGGATACACGTTCCTGGTTGTGGGATAGTCGTTCCTGGTTGTGGGATACTTGTTCCTAGTGGTGGGAAACACGTTCCTGGTTGTGGGATAGTCGTTCATGGTTGTGGGATACTTGTTCCTGGTTGTGGGAACACGTTCCTGGTTGTGGGATAGTCGTTCCTGGTTGTGGGATACTTGTTCCTAGAGGTGGGAAACACGTTCCTGGTTGTGGGATACTTGTTCCTGGTTGTGGGATACTTGTTCCTGGTTGTGGGATACTTGTTCCTGGTTGTGGGAAACACGTTCCTGGTTGTGGGAAACACGTTCCTGGTTGTGGGAAACATGTTCCTGGTTGTGGGAAACATGTTCGTGGTTGTGGGAAACACGTTCCTGGTTGTGGGAAACACGTTCCTGGTTGTGGGATACTTGTTCCTGGTTGTGGGATAGCAGTTCTTGGTTGTGGGATAGTCGTTCCTGGTTGTGGGATACTTGTTCCTGGTTGTGGGATACTTGTTCCTGGTTGTGGGATACTTGTTCCTGGTTGTGGGAAACACGTTCCTGGTTGTGGGAAACACGTTCATGGTTGTGGGAAACTTGTTCCTTGTTGTGGGATACTTGTTCCTGGTTGTGGGATGCACGTTCCTGGTTGTGGGATAGTCGTTCCTGGTTGTGGGATACTTGTTCCTGGTTGTGGGATACTTGTTCCTGGTTGTGGGATACTTGTTCCTGGTTGTGGGATACTTGTTCCTGGTTGTGGGATACTTGTTCCTGGTTGTGGGATACTTGTTCCTGGTTGTGGGAAACACGTTCCTGGTTGTGGGAAACACGTTCCTGGTTGTGGGAAACTTGTTCCTGGTTGTGGGAAACATGTTCCTGGTTGTGGGAAACACGTTCCTGGTTGTGGGAAACACGTTCCTGGTTGTGGGAAACACGTTCCTGGTTGTGGGAAACACGTTCCTGGTTGTGGGAAACACGTTCCTGGTTGTGGGAAACACGTTCCTGGTTGTGGGATAGTTGAGCAAAGTTGTGGGATGTGTTCCTGGTCCAAATATAAAGGGGCACGGGAATTAGCGATAGCAGAGGGGGCTCGGGAATAACGTTAGCAGGGGGCACGGGCACTAACGTTAGTGAAGGGGCACGGGCACTAACGTTAGCAGAGGGGGCTGGGCACTAACGTTAGTAAAGGGGCACGGGCACTAACGTTAGCAGAGGGGGCTGGGCACTATCGTTAGTTAGTAAAGGGGCACGGGCACTAACGATAGGAGAGGGGGCTGGGCACTAACGTTAGTAAAGGGGCACGGGCACTGACGTTAGCAGAGGGGGCTGGGCACTAACGTTAGTAAAGGGGCATGGGCACTAACGATAGCAGAGGGGGTGTGGGAATTAAAGTTTATTAGCATAGGGGGGAAATAATTATAGTAGAGGGGGGGGCACTAACGTTAGCAGAGGGGCACGAGCACTAACGTTAGTAAAGGGGCGCGGGCACTAACGTTAACTAGCAGAGGGGGCTAGGGAATAACGTTAGTGAAGGGGGGTGGGCATTAACGATAGCAGGGGGGGGGAGGGCACTTACGTTAGCAGAGGGGTGTGGGAACTAATGTTAGCAAAGGAGGGGGGGCACTAACGTTAGCAGAGGGGGCTGGGCACTAACGTTAGCATAGGGGGTGTGGGAATTAACGTTAGGGCCACGCACTGCCGGCAGTTACCACTCCCTGTGATGATTGCATGGATGGCTTGTGGGTTCTGGCATGGGGTAGCACTGCCGGCAGTTACCACTCCTTGTGATGACTGCATGTCCCCGGCTTGGTTGTTCTTGCATGGGGTGGCACTGCCGGCAGTTACCACTCCTTGTGATGACTGCATGTCCCCTTGACGCAAGGACGGCTTGTGTGTTCTTGCATGGCGTGGCACTGCCGGCAGTCACCACTCCTTGTGATGACTGCATGTCCCCGGCTTGTGTGTTCTTGAATGGGGTGGCACTGCCGGCAGTTACCACTCCTTGTGATGACTGCATGTCCCCTTGACGCAAGGACGGCTTGTGGGGTCTTGCATGGCGTGGCACTGCCGGCAGTCACCACTCCTTGTGATGACTGCATGTCCCCTTTATGCAAGGACGGCTTGTGGGGTCTTGCATGGGGTGGCACTGCCGGCAGAGGATACTTGTTCCTGGTTGTGGGATACACGTTCCTAGTTGTGGGATAGTCGTTCCTGGTTGTGGGATACTTGTTCGTGGTGGTGGGAAACACGTTCCTGCTTGTGGGATACTCGTTCCTGGTTGTGGGATGCACGTTCCTGGTTGTGGGATACTTGTTCCTTGACATGTTCGCCGTTATTCCTCCATGCAGTTATTCCTACACGCACATCAAGATAGAGCTATTAAATATTTCCTTGTACATCCAATGATGCTACGTCTTGGCTATGCTCACATTACTTGCCCACGCTCCTTGTTATGATAAGCTCACATGGGTCTCATTGCACCCACAGATCTTGTGCACAGGATCGTTTAGCGTGTCCGATTGCAGCTGTGGCATTAATTAATTAATTAATTAGACTCGTGCTCCCGTTTGGGAGTCACGCAAGTGTGGCATGCCTCTAGCATGAAGGAGAAAGGGGGTCTCTGACCTTCCTTCCTGTTGTGCAAACAAAGGGATGAAAGGCAGTTCGGGCTCCGTGACTCCCCAACGGGAGCATGAGTCTAATTAATTAATTAATTAATTAATTACCTACCTACCTGACCTACCTATCAAGTTCTAACTAGCTCACTAGCTAACTAACTGACTAACTATTTTAACCAAGTAAGTACTAACTACTAACTAAACAACCCCCGTTGCTCTGCCGAACTAAGTAGATGCCCTTCGATTAAAACGCACAAATCGTGAATGATGCAAGCTACCGTGCCGACGCACAATTGATTCTTGCCCCCCTACGCGTCTAAATCTTGTATTGTTGTCATTAAGCGCTCAACGTGCATGGGGCTAGCTGCCCCAATATGAGATTCCACGGACAACACCGAAAATGAGAAACCACAGTAGCTACCAGCAAGTTACGAACACAGGACCTCCCTAAATCTAGTATCAAGTAAAGTTATTTCCCCGTTTCCACGAACTTAGTCCATTCACATTTATAGCGGTGAATTAACTGTCACACCTTGCTCAGGCAAAGTGCGCCAAGTCCTACAGCATGTCTCCCCATGTCATTCACTTAAATAAGGAAGGGAAATGTAAAGCCATGCATCGTGAAGCCGTATGAAAGGGCATAACCACCCGAAAAATCAAGTTGGTACGTATAGTGTCAACCCCCTCTGCTAACGTTAGTGCCCGCGCCCCTTTACTAACGTTAGTGCTCGTGCCCCTCTGCTAACGTTAGTGCCCCCCCCTCTACTATAATTATTTCCCCCCTCTGCTAATAAACTTTAATTCCCACACCCGCTCTGCTATCGTTAGTGCCCGTGCCCCTTTACTAACGTTAGTGCCCAGCCCCCTCTGCTAATGTTAGTGCCTGTGCCCCTTTACTAACGTTAGTGCCCAGCCCCCTCTGCTAACGTTAGTGCCCGTGCCCCTTTACTAACGTTAGTGCCCAGCCCCCTCTGCTAACGTTAGTGCCCGTGCCCCTTCACTAACGTTAGTGCCCGTGCCCCTCTGCTAACGTTATTCCCGAGCCCCCTCTGCTATCGCTAATTCCCGTGCCCCTTTATATTTGGACCAGGAACACATCCCACAACCAGGAACAAGTATCCCACAACCAAGAACGTGTTTCCCACAACCAGGAACGTGTATCCCACAACCAGGAACGACTATCCCACAACCAAGAACGTGTTTCCCACAACCAGGAACGTGTTTCCCACAACCAGGAACGTGTATCCCACAACCAGGAACGTGTTTCCCACAACCAGGAGCGTGTTTCCCACAACCAGGAACAAGTATCCCACAACCAGGAACAAGTATCCCACAACCAGGAACAAGTATCCTACAACCAGGAACAAGTATCCCACAACCAGGAACGTGTATCCCACAACCATGAACAAGTATCCCACAACCAGGAACAAGTATCCCACAACCAGGAACGTGTTTCCCACCACCAGGAACATGTTTCCCACAACCAGGAACGTGTATCCCACAACCAGGAACAAGTATCCTACAACCTGGAACGTGTTTCCCACAACCAGGAACGTGTATCCCACAACCAGGAACAAGTATCCCACAACCAGGAACGTGTTTCCCACCACCAGGAACAAGTATCCCACAACCAGGAACGTGTTTCCCACAACCAGGAACGTGTATCCCACAACCAGGAACAAGCATCCCACCACCAGGAACGTGTTTCCCACAACCAGGAACAAGTATCCCACAACCAGGAACGTGCATCCCACAACCAGGAACAAGTATCCCACAACCAGGAACAAGTATCCCACAACCAGGAACAAGTATCCCACAACCAGGAACAAGTATCCCACAACCAGGAACGTGTTTCCCACCACCAGGAACATGTTTCCCACAACCAGGAACGTGTTTCCCACAACCAGGAACGTGTATCCTACAACCAGGAACACATCCCACAACCAGGAACGTGCATCCCACAACCAGGAACGTGTATCCCACAACCAGGAACAAGTATCCCACAACCAGGAACGTGTTTCCCACCACCAGGAACAAGTATCCCACAACCAGGAACGACTATCCCACAACCAGGAACGTGTTTCCCACCACCAGGAACGTGTTTCCCACAACCAGGAACGTGTTTCCCACCACCAGGAACGTGTATCCCACAACCAGGAACGTGTATCCCACAACCAGGAACGTGCATCCCACAACCAGGAACAAGTATCCCACAACCAGGAACGTGTTTCCCACCACCAGGAACAAGTATCCCACAACCAGGAACGACTATCCCACAACCAGGAACGTGTTTCCCACCACCAGGAACGTGTTTCCCACAACCAGGAACAAGTATCGCACAACAAGGAACACATCCCACAACCAGGAACAAGTATCCCACAACCAGGAACGTGTATCCCACAACCAGGAACGTGCATCCCACAACCAAGAACGTGTTTCCCACAACCAGGAGCAAGTATCGCACAACAAGGAACACGTCCCACAACCAGGAACAAGTATCCCACAACCAGGAACGTGTATCCCACAACAAGGAACACATCCCACAACCAGGAACAAGTATCCCACAACCAGGAACGTGTTTCCCACAACCAGGAACGACTATCCCACAACCAGGAACAAGTATCCCACAACCAGGAACGACTATCCCACAACCAGGAACGTGTTTCCCACCACTAGGAACAAGTATCCCACAACCAGGAACGACTATCCCACAACCAGGAACGTGTATCCCACAACCAGGAACGTGTTTCCCACAACCAGGAACGTGTTTCCCACAACCAGGAACGTGTTTCCCACCACCAGGAACGACTATCCCACAACCACGAACGTGTATCCCACAACCAGGAACAAGTATCGCACAACAAGGAACACATCCCACAACCAGGAACAAGTATCCCACAACCAGGAACGACTATCCCACAACCAGGAACGTGCATCCCACAACCAGGAACAAGTATCCCACAACAAGGAACACATCCCACAACCAGGAACGTGTATCCCACAACCAGTCGCGCAGTCGGTCTGAATGACTGTCATTATAACGAGCGTCATATTCGTCTCCGGCTTGGCAGTGCCGTCAGCCTGCATACAAAAAGAACATTGGAGCCAGCACTTTCCCGCGGGTTGTAGCCGATATTCCTCCATGCAGCGATATTCACCAATGCGCTATCAATAAACAAGTCGACACCATCCGGTATGTAAAAAAAGCACGCTGCTGGCCACGACGGTCACGGCGATGATGAACGACAATAACAAGAACGCCTCATAATAGCAGGCGTCATACAAACTAGAACAGACTGGAACAACTACTTACCCGGTCGTCTGTGATCTTGACGCAGAGCCTGGTTTACAAGGAAGCGAGGGAAACCGGCCACTATGACCACCCCTACTTAACCCACATAATGAAGGTTAGGAATCCTCCCCATCATGCTAACCGTAGACTCGGTGAAACGCCCCATGCTACAAATACGATAGCCCAGCAACGACTACTTGCGGCCATCACCTTGTCCAGTTCTGGCTGGCTGTGCGGCGGTAATTTTACCAAGTTTAAAAATGTTACGCCGCACCAGTCTGTGCTTTTTTACGTAGTACCAGTGTAGTGCAGAAATCTGCCAAAAGAGCAAACGCCCAAAGGCAAATTCCAAGACGCCCAAAGCCAAATTCCAAGACGCCCAAAGCCCAAAGGCGGGCGAGTCTGGCGCGGCGCGCCTGTCCTGGAGGCCATTGGGCGCCGGAATAAGAAATCCCACACGTTGCGATGACCGATCGTTGCAACAGTCATCTGCAGAGTGTCAACTGGCCTCATCAAGCCCTCAACTGGGATAGCTTGGCACTTGATCCCAGGCTGATCCGTGCTTGATCTGATCTTAGTTCAATCAAATCGAAATGGGCAAGCCGTACGATACAGTAGTTGATAGAACCTGATAGAATGGCTGTTGAGTGTTGGCCCCTTGCCCGTTTGAAGCTGTTAGACACGATCTGGCTGCAGAGTGCAGACACGATCCTTGGCCTTGGCCAAAACACTCCAAAATATTCGATCACGCGCGTGCAGCGAGCGTCGAGCGGGCAAAGTCAGACATTGCTCGGGGTGAAATATCGCCATTCCCGTGAGAACTAAAAAAATCGCAATGCTGGCGGTTTTCATCGCAATTTCATACTGAGCGCTTGCCAATTTGTTTGTGAGACAGGACAAGCGCGAAGATCGGATAGCACATTTGCGCTTCGATTCACATTGGGCGTGTTTTGAACGCCATGTTTGCTTAGAATCCAACGACGGTTCCCCATTAAACGTAACCTGGGATTGAATGACGAAGATGGGGTTTTGTGCATGTTTTAGGCCTGCCACTCCCACCGTATACAAAAGCCCGAAAGGGAAAGCCAATGCCGCTGCCACCGATCCTCCTCCCGTGGCAAGTCGTTCAATCCCAGCTCCAGCAGAAACTCAAAAGGTCGCTAATGAGCCCGTGGAAAATGTTGTCGAAGTCCCTTCTGACGCTCCGCCGGTCGCAGTTGGCCCCGCGCCGGCAACTTCCGACGAGAAAAAGGGTGACTCTCAGGTCCCTACGGAGGGGACAGCCATTCCAGCGGAAGATGCCGAGCTCGGAATCGAAAAGGAGCTCGAGGAGAAGCTTGAGGTGTGTGTTTGACACGGTAGCTTTTGGCTACGTTGTCATAACTTACATCAACAGCTGGGCGTTCCTCTACACTAGAGAAACATGCCTACCACATATAAGCTGGTGATGAACTGGCAAGCCATCGAGAGGAATGGGTCAATCTCGGAGATGGGTTGCTGCCGTGGGTTTTTATTTCGTCGATTGGAACGCGCATGTTCCCATTCCTGCGCTTCCCCGGTTTAAAATAATGTTCTCCTCCCGCTTCTTCTCTCCCTTTTCTCTCCTTCCCCTTCCCCTCTTAGATTCTATAGCCTATGCACATGCCCTTGTTGTCTGGTCGTCCCTGCCAACAAATGCAGACCGCCAACAAGGAACTGGAGGGCGAGGACATGGCGGTCAGCGGTTTCAAGGCCTCATTCACGGACGACCAGGGTATCCGCCTCGACTTCAAGGGCACGGAGCGCCTGATGGACACGGTGATCGAAGAAGAGGACTATGAGGAGGAGGAGCTGGATGTCCCTGTGGACATCACCATCCCCAAGCTGAACATTGTGATCATGATCGTGGGCACGCGCGGCGACGTCCAGCCCTTCATCGCGATGGGCCAGAAGCTGGTGTCTGACTACGGCCACCGCGTGCGGCTCGCTTCCCACCGCGTGTACCGCGAGTTCGTCACCGAGAACGGGCTCGAGTTCTACCCACTGGGGGGTGATCCCCAGGTCCTCAGTGAATGTGAGTATGCCGACGGGCATGTTGATCCCAACACAATGCCGCCTCCCCTGAGCTTGCTTGAAGCCATTCCTTAGATTATTGAGGGGCTGGATATCGCAGGTATTCTTTTACGCCCCAATGGGTTTTACAACAATGTGGTTTAGGCAGATTGCTTTGCTCACTTTTCTGAAGGCTTGCATACGCGTAAACCACCCTGGTAGGGACATGCCGCAAATAGCTGGCATTGCGGCCACTTTGCCACACCTGCATTGCTGGCCTGTGCGTTTGGCGTGCCAAGGTCAACAGCATCCCAGTGTCAACAGCGAGGATGGCAAGTGTAAACTGCAAATGCCTGGGTGACAGAACACGCTCTCCAGACAATTGCACATCGAACCATTACCATCCATCGCTCGGCTACCGCAGGTAGGCTCCATCTCTGCCCTCAATAGCCTTCCCCTGTTGGTCCCACCCCTTTCCTCAATATCCCTGTTGCTGTTGGACACCCATTGCTGCCCCAGCCCCCCTCCCCCCCACCCTCATCACCCCCCATCCCCCTTTCCCCCTTCCCCCTTCCCCCTTCCCCCCCTTCCCCCCCTTTCCCCCCTTCCCCCCCCTTTCCCCCTTTCCCCCACCCCCCCACCAGACATGACGCGCAACCAGGGCATCATGGCGTCGCGCCTGGACGACGTGACGACAAGCCGCCGCATGATCACGGAGATCACCCACTCGTGCTGGGACGCGTGCATCAGCGCGGACACCGAGTCTGGGGGGGCTCCCTTCCTGGCGGACGCGATCATTGCCAACCCGCCCGCATACGGCCACATCCACTGCGCGGAGAAGCTGTGCATCCCGCTGCACATGTACTTCACCATGCCCTGGAGCCCCACGCGCATGTACCCGCACGCGCTCGCGCGCATCTCTGACATGAAGATCAATGACTACCGCAACCGGTGAGCCAAGGGGCGGACTGCGGGGGGGTGGGAGGGGTAGGTTTGTGTGTGACCGATAATAAAACCAATAAGCAGTGGGCTATTGCAGCCGGGGGGATGTTCTGGTGTGTTGAGTCTGGGCAATGCACAACTAGGGAGTGGAGCATGGGGTAGGGATTATTCACTTGACTTTTTCTGGTTTGATGGTACAGAGGACTCTTTGCAAAAAAGGCGGCTCTAAAACCTCTTTGGTACTGTTCACGAGAGAATCTTCACCTCGGCAGCCCTCGGAGGATTTTCCTGCTTCCCTCGTTTAATCAGTTTGATGTCCCGCTTGGCGTAACACGCCCGCATCCTTGGCTTCATTTCCACATGCCCTTGGTGCGCATTGGCCTCCTGGTGGTTGCAGCCTGTCGTACTTTGGAGTGGACCAGCTGATCTGGGCGGGCATCATGGACATCATCAACAACTTCCGCATGAAGCTGCAGCTGGAGCCCATCCGGGTTGGTGTGGGCTCCGCCTCCTTCCTGCACCGTTGTCGCGTGCCCTTCTGCTACATCTGGAGCCCTGCGCTGGCGCCTGCACCCACGTATGTTCGGCGCGGAGTTAGCGGTCCTGCGCGGTGCTGCTTACGTTTCATTAGGCATTAAGGGGATTTGGCGGCGTGGGCTCAACAAGTGTGGCATGGGCAAGGAGGACATATCGGTCCATCGTGTCGTGTTGCGTACTTCAATGCTAGGATGTGAGCAGGGATTACAAGCACTTGATGATGCTCAAGGCCTCCCATCTGAGGCACATGGATGATGAGTTCATACATGCTAATCTGCCATGCTACAAACATGCTGCCCAACCTCTCTTGCTTAAATTTTCCACTGATGGGATGCATGCATGGAATGTGCAGTCAATGGCGGCAGCACCCCTGGACTCGCAGCCAGGAGGCGCAGTGAATATTACCGATCAAGATTTCTCTCGCCATTCCCTGCCTTCCCTGCTGGTCCCTGCCCCATTGCCTCCTGTTCACCTGCTGCGCTGGAACAGGGACTGGGGCAAGCACATCGATGTGGTTGGCTTCTACTTCCTGGAGGGCATCTCCAAGGCGTACACCCCCCCCCAGGACCTGGCCAACTTCCTTGCCGCAGGGCCGCCACCCATCTACATCGGATTCGGCAGCCTGGTGGGTGCGGGGTGGAGGGGGGACACATGTGTGTCCATGGGCTGGTTTGCCTGGAATATCGCTGGGTATTGTTGGTTCATTTGTTGGCAGATGGCCGTAATGTGGCCAGAGCAGCTCTTCCCATGGCTTCCTGTGTCGTGGACAGCTCGACGGACAAGGGGATGGTGATTTGGAGACGTGCCTATATCATGCAGTTTATGACTGGTCGGCATGGTGACCTGTGTCCACACTTGTTCCTCTTCCTCACACATGTGGTGCATGCCCGCGACTCAATGGATGACTGCTGGCAGGGATTGGCAGCCATAAAGCTTCTGCAGGGATTCGCTCTCACGAACACGTTTTGAGCCCCCTTCTTGTGCAATTCCCCGTGACCCCTGATTCCCCTCCCCGCCCCCCACGCCAGGTGGTGCCCAACCCTGAGAAGCTGACCCAGATCATCTACAACGCGGTGCGCAAGACGGGCGTGCGCGCGCTTGTGTCCAAGGGATGGGGCGGCCTGGGCGAAGGCCCCAACAAGCCCGACGACGTCTTTGTGCTCGGCAACTGCCCACACGACTGGCTGTTCCCACACTGCTCCGCTGTGGTGAGTGCTTGGATGTGGCGGCTCGCCTGTGGGGGGGGCAGACAGGAATGCACAGGATAGGACAATCCGCGCAGATCCCACATCAACACCTCTGGCGTTGCTGGCCATGCGGTTGCAATCAAAACGATAGGGAACAGCAAGCAGGCCTTAGGTGCACTGTGTTGCTGCCGTTGAATCAATGAAGGCATGGGTGGGCCTGACGCCACATCCCTGGGCCACACGGCCTTTTTTGTGTGTCCAGCACACTGCTTGGAGCTCTGTGCTCAATGTTTCATGGGCAATTTATTGTTTTTTTTGCCTGCGTTTCAATTTTGATGCGGATGCAAGCATGCGGTTGCCATGTGCGTTTGCGTGCTCGGTGGCGGCGTGCTCCCCAACAGATCCACCACGGGGGCGCAGGCACCACGGCGGCCGGAGCCAAGGCGGGCAAGCCCACCACGGTCGTGCCTTTCTTCGGCGACCAGCCGTTCTGGTGCGTGGCCACCGCATGCCTGCGCGGGTGGCATGGGCAGCCCCCTGATAGCAAGGGTGCATGAGATAGGGGCAGACAACAGAGGCAAGGGCGGGGTCAGGCAAGAAAAGAAGGAAGGAGAGAAGCGAGGGAAAGCGGGAGAGGTGGTTTGGGAGGGAATCATCTGCCAGGTGTGGCCTGGCAGTTGCGCTGAACTTGCTGGGGATGCAATCACGACAGTTCTGGCAAGTTCAATGTGGGTGCCATGGCAAGGAGGCGTCTCTTCCTGACACAGCTTTTGTGGTTCGTTTACCAAGCCCTGAGCAACTGCACTCAGCTCTGTACACACATTATTATTGGCACTGAGTACATGGGTCAGGTTTCAGCCTGGCAGGGTTGGTAGTCTTACGTGCTTGCACACTGGCTTTGTTTCCTCTCGTCGACATGCATTCATCTGCATTGATAAACACTTGGATCATGCCTGCCCGGGATGGCTTGCCCTCTGCTTGTGCGCTGCCAGGGGCCTGATGATCCACCGCCAGGGCGCGGGCCCCCCTGCCATCCCCATCAACAAGTTCAACGAGGACACGCTGGTGGCGGCCATCGAGTACATGCAGCAGGACAGCGTCAAGGCGGCCGCCAAGGACCTGGCGACGCGCATGAACAGGTGAGCAGTGGCAAAGGGTTTGCGCGGTAGTGGGTGGGAGCAGCGGAACATGGAGAAGCGGGTGGGGATTGGGAATGTGCAGCGGCGGGTGGGGACAGGAAGTATCCCTGCATCTGCGCGTTGGAGCTGTGTCAGCGCTAGATCTCTGCCTCATCCTTCTCATTCTAGGTCTACCTCTCCACCTGTGTTCCTCGGCTCCCCCTGTCCGACCCCTGTCCCCCACCGCCATGGGCTTGAATCGTGGAGGACGCGTAATGGTTGCCAAAGCTCTTCTGCGTACTACGCGAGTGTAGCGTGGGTTGCACTCGGCCACATTCTAATGCACCAGCCGGTGCCTGGACAAGCCCCTCCACACACGTGCGCCTAGCTACCCCACCAACAACCCAGCGTGTATATCCCCTGTACGGGCTATGCTGTGCCACCACTTGGCTCCACACTGCCCAGGTAGCTTGGTCTGCGTCGTCGTAACTGATGGGTTTGCAATCGTTGCGCTTACCGCTGTCATGCCTCCGCCCGCGCTCCCGCCGGCTCTCCTCCCCGCAGGGAGACAGGCGTCGCCAACGGCTGCGCGGCATTCCACAAGCACCTGCCGCTCAAGAGCATGATCTGCGACACGTGCAAGGGCAGGTGAGAGCGTGGCGCGTGCAAGGGTAGGTGGGCGGCGTCGCCCCTGGCTAGGCAGGAGGGTACGCAGCCTGGTGCCCTTGCCGTGGTTCATGCGGTCCGCATCACCTTCTTTTGTCCCTCTGGCTCGTTTTCCAGCTTGTGGGCCCCAAAGCCTGCCATTTTCTGGCTGATTCTGCCTCGCCATCACATTTGTTACCGCCGTGCTGCAGTAGTTGTGTCATGGCCCATGGGTCTTCCGGTAGCAAGCGTACGGGGCATTTGTTTTCCGGTGTGCTTATCCTCGCACACGCCACGTTATGCGGATTGCTTCAAAGTTGCAGCGTACTGGTGGCTGGTGCGGAAGGCATGACTTTGATTAGCCTGCAAGGCGACCTGTCACCGTCAGTAGTAAAGGGCTGTGCCTGGAGCGCATTCGCCTGTTCAGTAAATCGTGTCCTTTCTGAGGGTGCTGCCATGCAAGAATGGATGCTGGCAGCGGCGGACTCACCATAATACTTTGTTCTACGCAGACTGAGGTGGCTTCGTTCGTTTTTGTCACGCATGCCCAGTGTGCGTGGCATCCTGCTTGGGGTACCGTACTCCATCGCCAAGATGTTCTCAGGTGGAGCGCCACCGTCTAGTGTGCTCCCTTGCCACTATCTTGTGGACATACTGTATCGAAAAGACGGCTCTTCCCCGCCTGTCCAATCTGCCTCACCCATGGGCATCCATCTCCTGGCTATGCCTTGACAAGTTTGTGGACATGCTGCTGCTGTTGTTTGGCACGCCTTGCTCTGGCCCTGGCAGGGTGGCAAGGAAGTGGGTCAAGGAGCAGGACATCAAGGTCTGCTTGACTTGTTGCGAGGTACGTGCATGCTCACATGTCCATACTTGTCAGTCAGCAAAAGATTTGAATAATGGTGCTGCCCTCAAGTGCGTCCTGCAAGCTATGCTGGTGCATGACCACACAACGATAACCATAGACGAGATCCCGAGTTGGTTTTGCCACCGTAAGCGTGCTGGAAACAAGCACTGCGCTTTCTACTCCCAGGCATCTCTTCGTTGATGGTTCCTCGCAAGCCAGCATCAACCCACCTAGCATCACCCACCTAGCATCACCCTTTCTGTGGGGGAAAAGCCAGAGTATTCAGGACCTCCTGTCATCCCTTGTCTGTCCTCCCCCCCCTTACCCCTCGCCCTGCCCCCCACATATTCCTGATCCAACGGCGGTGTTTTTGCATCCCGTGTCGTGTGCCTATCCTCGGCGGCCACCCCCCAGATCCTGTTCCCTTCCACCGAGGCCAAGACGGTGACGCTGAGGAATTACCGCTTCATTGGATGGGAGCCCGCCGCAGGGGACAGGTCGCAGGACTCGGCCGGTGTCGTGCGCGGCGCCGTCTCTGGGGCGGGAGGCTTCCTGCACGAGACAGGTGGGCGTGTGCAGGTGGCAGTGATTATGTACATGAGTGCAGGTGGCAGTAGACAGGTGGGCGGGTGCAGTTGGCAGTTGCAGCAGGCCCGGTGTCTGCTACGGAAACTCGCTGATGCCTGGCTGGGTTAGACAGGCCTGTGCACCCTGATACTCCACTGCCAGGGTCTTGTTTCCCTAGTCCGTACCCTGCTTCAATGCCTCGTGTCTGGAGGCGAAGGGGCCTGGGGGATGTGTATGAGATGCCCGTCAAGGGCCTGTATTGTCACATGTAAGACCTGCTGCCGTGCAGCGCTTGTAGAACAGGTGGTTTGGCAGCAGGATACAAAACAAGTGCCATGCTGGCCTTTACTTGGTAAAACCTGTCCTCCAGCTCGTGAAACCCTGCACTTGATATGCTTACCCCATGAGCATCTATCTCGGCCATCTTGCTCCAAGGCAGCCTGTCCATGTGGGTATATCCCTACCTGTGCGCGCCGTATCTCATCCTTGCTGGCGCTCGTGCTGGCGTGCACCTGGTTGTGGGGCGTGACGTGTGCATGCAGTGACGGGCCTGACTGGCATCATCATGGAGCCGATGCGTGGGTACAAGAGCGAGGGCACCAAGGGGGCCGCCAAGGGACTCGGCAAGGGGCTCATTGGCGTCATCGCACGGCCCATGCGGGTACGTACATCTCTGCTTCGGCAACGTTCCATCCCTGTGCACCCTCCGCTTTGTTTCCTGCTTGGATGCCAGAACAACTGGCACACAAACACTATCCTCATGACATCTCCTTCTGGCTACTGTCACGTCCAACTTGTGAATCTGGCATCCCCAGGGCGGCGTCATCCTGCTGGAGCAGCTGAGCGAGGGGCTGGACCGCACCGTCAAGAGCCGCACGCCGGAGCAGCGCGAGGAGTACCTGCGGCGCAAGGCTGAGCGGGAGGCACGCAGGGCAGCGAGCAAGGAGCAAGGGCTCAAGGAAGAGGAAGAGGAGGAGGAGGAGGAGGAGGAAGAGCCCCTGGAGGCCGTGCAAGAGGGTGCCGAGGGGGAGGCGACACGAGGGGTCGAGGCAGGCACTGAGGCGCAGGAGAGCGAGGAGGAGGAGGAGGAGGATGGGGAGGAGGATGGGGAGTCGCTGGCCACGTCCACCGCGCCGACCGAGGGGACATCGAGTGTGTCGACTGGCGCGCCGGCCGAGGGCAGCGAGGGTGGCGACAAACCGGCCAAGAAGAAGACGAAGAAGAAGAAGGCCGAGAAGCGGGTGCACAGCGCGGGCAAGAAGAAGATTGGCCACGTGGGCACTGGTAGGAGCCTGGGGGGGATGGGGGGGGGGGGGCGGGAATAGGATGGCTGTGTGGTTTTGCAAGCTGTGTGGGGGGGGGAGATAAGGGTTGCTTTTGCGTCTGTGGGTCACGCAGACTGAGCAGGGGGGTCAGAAAATGAGCACAGGGCCTGGCAGGAGAAGACGACAGCGTGGGGGCGAGGGCGGCATAGTGTGCATGTCGCGAGTCGTAGTACAGCGCAGGGGTAAGCTGCTATCTTTCTCTCTCCCTCTGTGGATGCACGATTGAGCTTCCTGTTTCACTTGCCCGCCGTGTTCCAGGGAGCTCAGATTATCCGATTGCTACAGGAGGTTGCCTACCATGATGATGACAGTCACACACTGGCATAGAAAGCCCCCCCTGCCCAGGAGGAACACCGGAGGAGTCCACCATCCTTAAGCTGTGCGCTCCCTGTCCGCTGCGGCTCATGCGGTGATCGCACTGCGCGCGTCGCAGGCCTGGTGGAGGGCGGCAAGAAGCTGCTCACAGGCATCAAGACGGGCGGGCAGGACCTGGTGCGCCTGCCCGCGCGCGGGTACAAGGAGAAAGGCGCGCTGGGCGCGGCCAAGGGCGTGGCGCGCGGCAGCATCTCTGTGGTCACCAAGCCGCTTGCCGGTATCCTGGGCCTGGTGGCCACAGTGGGCCAGGGTGTGATCAACACGCCCGGCGCGGTGATTGACAAGGTCACGCACAAGAAGGACAAGCTCGAGCTGCTGCTGGAGCCTGAGTACGAGCGCGCCAAAGTGGATGCGCAGGATGTGGCGCTGCGGGAGCGTGTAATGAGGGAGTACCGGTCGCTGGTGCACGCGCGCGAGCTGCAGGAAGTGGCCGCGAATCTCGCGGCGGTGAGTGCTATGGCTTTGTGTGTGCGGTGTGGCTTGGTTGGCAGGGGAAGTGTTGCTTTTGCAAGGCCTTAGTGCCTGGCTGGGCCAGCAAGTACAGTTCATGGGTAGGCCATGTGTAGTGTTAGTGCGTGGGTCATTACATTAATGTGAGATTGCTTGCTCGCTTGCCTCTCTATGGGGATGTCGACCCTCCCTGTTGGGCGTCACACATAGACTCCCTGATCTCTGATGTGTGTAATGCTTTCTTAATGCTTTCTTTGACGTATGTCACGCTGTCCCGATTGACTGACATGACAAGCTGGCACCCCCCCAACCCTTCCTGCCCCCCTCCCCCGCTTGCAGGAGGACCGCGAGGCGTGCACGGACATGGGCATGTCGGTGCGCGGGTTCCACGCCGAGTTCTCCGAGGAGGACCACGGGATCAAGATGGCTTTTGTGCGCGCCAATGGGGAGGAGGACGAGGAGGACGACGACGACGCGATCATCGAGGAGGCCGACCAGGACGAGGAGGAGGAGCAGGGCGACGAGTTGGCGCTGCCGGCCGGGTGCCACGTGCCCAAGCTCAACGTGGTCATGCTGGTCGTCGGCACGGCCTCGGACGTGCAGCCCTTCCTGGCCATGGGGCGCAAGCTGGCGGCCGAGTATGGCCACCGGGTGCGGGTGGCCACCCACCACGAGTACAGGTCGCTGGTATCAGAGAGCGGGCTCGAGTTCTACCCGTTGGAGGGGGACCCAAAGGTGCTCAGCGAATGTGAGTATCTATGCGCACGCGACCATTTCCGCCGCTATCTGCGGTCACGCTTCTGCCTGTCCAGGGCAGTAGTCTTGTGTGGCAAAATGTGGTGTGTGTGTGTGTGTGTGTGTGTGTGTGTGTGTGTGTGTGTGTGTGTGTGTGTGTGTGTGTGTGTGTGTGTGTGTGTGTGTGTTTGTGATGCCTTTTGGATCTGTTTCGCATGGTTCCGTGGCGGATGCTTTGGGGGAGCCAAAAGCATCTGGCGTCGCAGTTGCAGTGCCAAGGCTTTGCCTGCCTGGCGGTGCCATGATCGCACTTCGGAGTGGACGTTGGTGTGACCCTGATATTAAATCGCTAAACCATTTTCTTTAAAGCATTCTTTCAGGTCCTACTATATACGTTAACTGATTCTACGGAGTCTCATCTGCGTTTCCATATCATATTGATTGCTCGCTGCATGTTATCACTGGTCACATAGCCCTTATCCTGCGCTGTCTTACGTTGGCTGCGTAGCAATCCCAGCCTAAGGAGCATGCACATTTGGCTTGAGGCCTTCCCTACGTCGGACCGTCACCAGACACATTTTTAAAACTAATGGGTATTCCTACTCGTGATCTCCGCTCCCTCACCCTGCCCCCCCCCCCCACCCACCCACCCACCCACCTGTTGCCCCCTCCTGTGCCCGCCGCTTTGCCCCTCTTTTGCTCCTCCTTTGCCCCCTGTTTTGCCCCACCTGTTGCCCCCTTTTGTTTCCGCCACTTTGCCCCTCTTGTGCCCCTTCTTTGCCCTTCTTTTGCGCCTCTTTTGCCCCTCATTTGCCCCTCCTTTGCCCCTTCTTTGCCCTTCTTTTGCGCCTCCTTTGCCCCTTCTTTGCCCTTCTTTTGCGCCTCTTTTGCGCCTCTTTTGCCCCTCTTTTGCCCCTCTTTTGCCCCTCTTTTGCCCCTCTTTTGCCCCTCTTTTGCCCCTCTTTTGCCCCTCTTTTGCCCCTCTTTTGCCCCTCTTTTGCCCCTCTTTTGCCCCTCTTTTGCCCCTCTTTTGCCCCTCTTTTCCCTCCCCCCACCAGTCATGACGCGCAACCAGGGCATCACCGCGTCCAAGAAGGAGGACGTGCGCGCGAGCCACAAGGTGGTCACCGAGATCATCCACTCGTGCTGGGACGCGTGCGTGCGCGCCGATGCCGAGTCTGGCGGCCGCAGCTTTGTGGCGGATACCATCATTGCCAACCCGCCCGCGTACGGCCACATCCACTGTGCAGAGAAGCTGTGCATCCCGCTGCACATGTACTTCACCATGCCCTGGAGCCCCACGCGCATGTACCCGCACCCACTTGCCCGCATGTCCAGGACCAAGCCGGGAGACTACCGCAACCGGTGAGGAATGAGGGGGGTGGCAGGTGCAAGCAGGAGGGGCAGGTAGTGATGTAATGCCATTCGGCTGTGTTGGGTGGTCTACCATCTGGTGGGTCGTCCTCAAGCGGCAGGCATTTCTGTGTAGGCTGTGCACGGGCAAGCTCCCGCTGGGCTTTTCCCATACAAAAGTGCCATCATTACTCTTCCATTCCTTTGCCGGACATCGGCGGTACTGGGCTCCTTTCTTCTTCTTAGCTTGTATGCACCTCTTCATTACGGCCGCCCTGTGCCACGCTCTGCTGCTGGCTGGGGGGGAAGTGTTTAGTAGAACAGGGGGGCCTTTGAGTGTAGCATTTCGGGCATATACCATCTTGTTTTGTACGCTCACACCCAGTTTTCTGCCTGCATCAAATCCATGGCCAGCAATGGCAGCACGTTGACCCCTGGCAAGGCTCAGATTGCCAGAGACCTGCGTTAATCGCTTGAGAGACTTGTGCTTCTTACGTGCTGGCGCATCCTGCCTTGACCGTCCACCTCCCTGTTTAACCTCTCTCCCCTCCCCCCCCCTGCCTCGTTGCCTTGTCCTGCCCCAGCCTGTCCTACTTCTCGGTCGACTCCATCATGTGGGCGGAGCTCAAGGACATCATCAACAACTTCCGCATCAAGCTGCAGCTGGAGCCCATCCGTGTGGGCTCTGGTGGCGCCTCCTTCCTGCACAAGCTGCGCACGCCCTTCTGCTACACGTGGAGCCCCGCGCTGGCGCCCGCACCCACGTACGGCCAGTTTTTCAGTATGCCAGGCTCGAAGGGTCCTGGAGGAGTGTTGTGTGTAGGAGGGCACGCACGACAAGTACGGCTAACGGGACTGCATACAGTCTTGTGGCCGTGATACGGAATGGGAGCGATAAGCAATCGCAAGTATTTCTTGAGCCACTATGACGTACGCTGCTGGGGGGAGGGGCGGGCGGGGGGGGGGGGGGGGGGGGGCAATGGAGCGCATGAAGAGACCCCACGTCCCTCCTGTCAGGGGGGCAAGTTATCCCTCTGCAGATTCCCCCCATACTTGAAGCTATATGCACCGCAATGCTGGCCTCAGGTGTACTTTTGCTGACACGTCCCATGCCCAAGAGTCTGCGCATGCACGGGGGGCTATGTTGTGTACATCATGCACGGGTCCCATTTTAACGTTGTCCTAGAGCTTCATCGCTCCGGCAACCTTCAGTTCTCTGAGTACACTCTGCATGTGTGTAAAACATGGGAATGTATGCATTCCTGCCACACTGACAAGAGCCTTCACATCGCCTGCCGTATGTGTTCGAGGCTGGTGCAGGGACTGGAAGCACCACATCGACGTGGTCGGCTTCTTGGAGCCCATTTCTAAGGCGTACACCCCCCCCGAGGACCTTGCCAACTTCCTTGCTGCCGGGCCACCGCCCATCTACATCGGGTTCGGCAGTCTGGTGGGTGCGGGGTGGAAGGGAAACATGCATGGATGCTGCAGAGGATGTGCTTTCTCACGCTGCGGTGTTGTCAATTGCTTTCGCATGTCACTGTGGTCATCTTGGGTCTAGGAAATGCTATTTGGGTCCATATTCAGGCATGGAGAGACCGACCCTTCTCATCTCACTGTGAGCGAATGGTGGCATGGCAATACGAAAGAGTGTGGTGGCTGCTTGCCTTGACAATGGTAGAGATGTTCTGCTTGTATGCCTGTATGCCTGGACGTTTGGATGATTTGTTTGCCTTGGCAGCATCCATTTTGCGGACGCTGGGCACGTCAGGCGGGCACACAATGATGGCTGCTGCCCTGCCCTGCCCTGCCCTGCCCTGCCCTGCCCTGCCCTGCCCTGCCCTGCCCTGCCCTGCCCTGCCCTGCCCTGCCCTGCCCTGCCCTGCCCTGCCCTGCCCTGCCCTGCCCTGCCCTGCCCTGCCCTGCCCTGCCCTGCCCTGCCCTGCCCTGCCCTGCCCTGCCCTGCCCTGCCCTGCCCTGCCCTGCCCTGCCCTGCCCTGCCCTGCCCTGCCCTGCCCTGCCCTGCCCTGCCCTGCCCTGCCCTGCCATGCCCTGCCCTGCCCTGCCCTGCCCTGCCCTGCCCTGCCCTGCCCTGCCCTGCCCTGCCCTGCCATGCCCTGCCATGCCATATTTCCCCCCCACACACAACAGGTGGTACCCAACCCTGAGAAGCTGACGCAGATAATCTTCGGTGCCGTGCGCAAGACGGGCGTGCGCGCCATCCTGTCCAAGGGAGCAAGCGGCCTGGGCGATGGACCCAACAAGCCCGATGAGATCTTTTTGCTCGACAAGCACTGCCCACACGACTGGCTGTTCCCACAGTGCTCCGGCGTGGTGAGTGCTGCCCAGTCCATGATGGCGGTATTTGTTGGAAAGCCCTGCCCTGTTTCCGGTGTAATGCAGAGTTCTCAAGGTCACCTTTTGCCTTGTGGCATCCATGTCCAATGCGGGAGTGCCTGCATGGACGGCTGCTGTTTGGTCGTAGACCGAACAGCAGGCGCCCTGCCTGCTCGGCTGCCACATTCCCCCCCCTGCATTTCCGAAGGGGCCAAAAGCAAGTGGTCCCATTCTTAACCTCAGGATTGCACCCATGAAAGGTGTCCATCCGTGTTTGTCTAGTGGGTGCATAATGGTTTCGGGCCTCCTTTGATCACTTCAAGCCCACAGAAGGCAAACCATTCTGTCCTTTTCTTTGCTTGCAAAGCGCTGGCTAAGGTGTTTGCTGTGTCGGGTGCATATCGCTGGTGGGACCGCTGTCCCCCAACAGATCCACCACGGAGGCGTCGGCACCACGGCGGCCGGAGCCAAGGCGGGCAAGCCCACCACAATCATCCCCTCGTTCGGTGACCAGTTCTTCTGGTACGAGATCAGTGCCGCGCGTGCTGAGGATATCGGTGCCACGCACATGACGCCATATGGATGCATGCAGGAAGCGGCCTTGGTTGGCTACTGGCGATCGCTGGTGGCTTTTTAGATGGTGCCGGCGTGCGCTAGCTGTCTCGTGGATACATGTCACCGGGAGACATAGCCACACACTGCAGAAGCCAAACTGTGAGACATAGCCACACACTGCAGAAGCCAAACCGGGAGACATAGCCACACACTGCAGAAGCCAAACCGGGAGACATAGCTACACACTGCAGAAGCCGAACCGGGAGACATAGCCACACACTGCAGAAGCCAAACCGGGAGACATAGCTACACACTGCAGAAGCCAAACCGGGAGACATAGCCACACACTGCAGAAGCCAAACCGGGAGACATAGCTACACACTGCAGAAGCCGAACCGGGAGACATAGCCACACACTGCAGAAGCCAAACCGGGAGACATAGCTACACACTGCAGAAGCCAAACCGGGAGACCTAGCTACACACTGCAGAAGCCAAACCGGGAGACATAGCCACACACTGCAGAAGCCAAACCGGGAGACATAGCTACACACTGCAGAAGCCGAACCGGGAGACATAGCCACACACTGCAGAAGCCAAACCGGGAGACATAGCCACACACTGCAGAAGCCAAACCGGGAGACATAACCACACACTGCAGAAGCCAAACCGTGAGACATAGCCACACACTGCAGAAGCCAAACCGGGAGACATAGCCACACACTGCAGAAGCCAAACCGGGAGACATAGCTACACACTGCAGAAGCCAAACCGGGAGACATAGCCACACACTGCAGAAGCCAAACCGGGAGACATAGCTACACACTGCAGAAGCTGAACCGGGAGACATAGCCACACACTGCAGAAGCCAAACCGGGAGACATAGCCACACACTGCAGAAGCTAAACCGGGAGACACAGCTACACACTGCAGAAGCCAAACCGGGAGACATAGCCACACACTGCAGAAGCCGAACCGGGAGACATAGCCACACACTGCAGAAGCCGAACCGGGAGACATAGCTACACACTGCAGAAGCTGAACCGGGAGACATAGCCACACACTGCAGAAGCCAAACCGGGAGACATAGCCACACACTGCAGAAGCCAAACCGGGAGACATAGCTACACACTGCAGAAGCTGAACCGGGAGACATAGCTACACACTGCAGAAGCCAAACCGGGAGACATAGCCACACACTGCAGAAGCCAAACCGGGAGACATAGCCACATACTGCAGAAGCCAAACCGGGAGACATAGCCACACACTGCAGAAGCCAAACCGGGAGACATAGCCACACACTGCAGAAGCCAAACCGGGAGACATAGCCACATACTGCAGAAGCCAAACCGGGAGACATAGCCACACACTGCAGAAGCCAAACCGGGAGACATAGCCACACCCTGCAGAAGCCAAACCGGGAGACATAGCCACACACTGCAGAAGCCAAACCGGGGCTGTTGCCGGCGGTGCTGTGATGGCAGGGTTCCCCAGCGCGATCCGGGGCATGCAACACGTCTTGGCTGCCGCAGTCTCCAGAGGGAGAGAGGTGCTGGGTGCCAAGAGTACGCGGCGTGACATCCACCGCAGGGCCGTTCCATGCCTGTACCTGGCCCTCTGTTCTACTTGCCATGCCAAGCAGTCCTTTACCCGCCCTGGGGATGTCTCCTGTGTCATTTCTTCCGATGCCCAGACCACGGGGCATGGCTGACCTGGATGAGCCGTCGCTTCTGCCAGCACACCCGCCCACGTGCTTGACGCATCGTGCCTGGCTTTTCCCTCCCCCTCGTATGTTGGGCACATAGTGCGCTGGCTCTGTGCTTGCCTCCTATGCGCGCCTGCTCCGTCTGTTTGGCACCGCCTGCTTGGCACCTCGCTCATGCTCTGCACCCTTGTGTGTGGGGCACCGTGGTTGTCATCCATCCTCCCAGGGGTGACAAGATCCACACGCAGGGCGCGGGCCCTTTCCCCATCCCGATGAAGCGGGTGACAGAGCCGGTGCTGGTGGACGCGATCACGTTCATGCAGCACGAGACGGTCAAGGCGGCCGCCAAGGACCTGGCGACACGCATGAGCAAGTGAGTGGGGGCAAAAGCAACATGCAGCAGGGGGGGGGGCAGGAGAATGTGCAGCAAGAGGGGTGCGCACGAGCAAGTGAGTGGGGGAACCAGCAGGGGAGTGAGCGCATGAGCGAGTGGCCCAGGGTGCTGTCTGTCCTGCCACACCCAGGAGCGACGTTATTCCGCGGTGGACACCAGTTTGCTGGCCCCTCTGCTGACCGCGGCCTTCCTCCCTCCTGGACCGCCATGCATGGCTTGTGTTACTTTCATGTTGCGTGGCACGGCAGGGAGAATGGCGTGCAGGGCGGCTGTGAGGCGTTGCACAAGCACCTGCCATTGGCCAGCATGGTCTGCGACACCTGCAAGGAAAGGTGGGTTTCGCCCGCGAGGAAAATCGAGTCGGACACAGCCCAGGATTAGGTCCATGACCGATTGACCACGGTCATTCATCGGCACCCCTTCTTGTGGAATGCTTGTCCATCACTTTGACCATTATGGCTAAAGTCAGGTCAGCTTTGATTCGCTGCTGTTGGTACCATGGACGACTTGCCAGCCACGTGCCACTACACCCTTGCCTTGCCACATCCTTGTTGTGCCTGCTTGCATTTTCGGATCAAGGGCCTTGTTGGGTGTCAACCTCCCAATCCTGCCCTGCCTTGGACCGCTGTGCATCCTATGTGTAAGTTTGCACAGCGGACGAAGCTGCTGAGCAGGCCATCTTACTCGTCTCCATTTCTGGCCCCTTCCCCCTTGCTGACCCACCCTGCAGGGTGGCGCGTCTGTGGGTGGACGCGTTGGGCGTGAAGATGTGCTATGTCTGCAACGAGGTGCGTTCCGCTCGCGTGCAGCAACCTTCTCGCCTTGCCAGCTTGCACGCACAGGAGGGACGTGCATGCGGGTTGTGGCATGGGTCAGTTGGGCGAGTCCCTAGCTAGGCACGGAGGGTAGGGGCGGGCAGAGAGGCATGGATGCCCCAGGAAAACGCATGGTAATAACAAGCCATCAACATACGTTGCAGAGGACCCATGTCGTGTGAGCCTACGTCACAAAGCAGGTGTATCAAGGGCGTGTTTCAAGTTGGTGTTGGGTTCGGGCGAATGGGCTTGATGCCGCGCTCTGCGTTTGGATCCCTGCATGGCCTACTCGCGGTGAGGGCCAGCTGTCCCTTGCTGTCGCAGCTTCTTGTGGCTTTGTTCAAAGTTTATGTCACGGCCTCTGTATCTTGCCTCTTCCTCATTCCCCCCCTCCTTCCCCTCCCCCTCCCGCTGTCCACCACCCGCCCATACACACCACACTCACCCCCCTAACAAGCCCCCCCCACCCCCCCACCCCTCCCCCCACCCACCCACCCCCTCCCCCCACACCCACCCACCACCCACCACCCACCACCCACCACCCACACCCACCACCCACCACCCACCACCCACCACCCACCACCCACCACCCACCACCCACCACCCACCACCCACCACCCACCACCCACCACCCACCACCCACCACCCACCACCACCCACCACCCACCACCCACCACCCACCACCCACCACCCACCACCCACCACCCACCCCACCCACCCCACCCACCCACCACCCCACCCCACCACCCACCCCACCCCCACCCCATCCCAACACGCACCACACAACCACGCGGCGCGGCGCCAGATCATCAATCTGCGCGAGTGCAAGGCGGAGAACGCGGAGCTGCGTGTGTCCCCCTACCGCTACATCTCCTGGAACCTGGCCGAGGGCAACGCCGACAACGACGATGGGCCCGCCGCCGGCGCGGGTGGCATGCTGCACGAGAGAGGTACCCTACTGCACTGGGCGATTCGTAGCCTCCATTGCTATTTCCGTTTCTCCGTTACGATTTGTTGCTTCCGTTGATACTTCAAAGATAGCAATCTCACTTCTCTTCTCAAGGTTACCAGCGCTGGCATTTGTGCGCAGTTTTTGGCTGGCAGGTTTTGATTTCCCATGCCACACCGAATCGTAGCCACGGCAAAGGACGCTTGGGAAAGAAACGTAATGGCCTGGCTTGGGGGGTGGTAGATACAACAAAGTAGGTTTCAACAACAGGTTACAGCACAGTAGGTACAACATGGGTCGAGGCACAACAACAGAGGATGTGGATTGTGGTCGTTGGATTTTTATTTGATGCAGTTCTAGGGTTTCTGTGCGTACATGGATAATATACCATTACTTATCAAGGAGACAACTTATATTGATATGAATGTATTATTCTGCTAGCATTGATGTGCCGCATGGGTATGCCCGCCGTGGCTGCCACCGTGGTCGGGTGGGTAGCAGGGTGCCGTCTGGCCATGCGCCACGTTGGTTCATGACTTGCCCACCTGCCTGCGCTAGCTCGGCCCACTGCCCACCACGCCACCGTGCCACCATCACACTAACCAGCTGCCCTCCCTGCTGTTCACACGCATGTTGGACGACACCTACTTGCTGACGGGGCGCGCCTGCTGCCACCATCGCGTGACGGCTGCTGCCGCCATCGTGTGACGGCTGCTTCGGCCATCGTGTGACGGATTCCAGAGGGAGGCATCGCAGGCACCATCATGCAGCCGATCCAGGGCTTCAAGCGAGGGGGCACCGCGGTCAAGAAGGGCTTTGCGGGAGCGGTCATCCGCCCCGTCAAGGTGCGTCGCGTCGCCCACCGCTGCCATGAGCTGCCCCTTACTTCTGAACTTCGGAATGGGAGACCGCTACCGCCTTTCCTCTTTGACACAAGCACACACGGTTTAAGGGACCGCTGTGAATGGAAACAGGAAACCTCTGACCGTGTGCCCGTGTGCCTGTGTGCGGTGTCTGCACGATGATGCTGTGCCCCCTGCTGTTCGGCCTGGCTGCTCCCCTGTTCTGCAGAAAGGAGTTGTCCTGCTGGACACCCTCGTCAGCGAGATGACGGGCGACGCCAAGCAGAAGGAGAAGCCAAGCAATGTCATCACCGGTATGCATCGGCTGCATGTGGCTGGGGAGACGTGCCAGTGGCATGTGGCTGGGGAGACGTGCAAGTGGCATGTGGCTGGCGAGACATGCAAGTGGCATGTGGCTGGGGAGATGTGCAAGTGGCATGTGGCTGGGGAGACGTGCAAGTGGCATGTGGCTGGCGAGACGTGCAATGGCATACGGCTGGCGAGACGTGCAATGGCATGTGGCTGGCGAGACATGCAATGGCATGTGGCTGGCGAGATGTGCAATGGCACGTGGCTGGCGAGACGTGCAATGGCATGTGGCTGGCGAGACGTGCAAGTGACATGTGGCTGGGGAGACGTGCAATGGCACGTGGCTGGCGAGACGTGCAATGGCATGTGGCTGGCGAGACGTGCAATGGCATGTGGCTGGCGAGATGTGCAATGGCACGTGGCGGGCGAGACGTGCAGTGGCATGTGGCTGGCGAGACGTGCAAGCGGGGTATACCTGTTGGTATTTGCACGTAGGCTGTTGACTAAAAGGTTGCATTTGCTCATGCTGGCAGGCTGGTTGCTCCCAGGCAGGTGATCATTTCCCATGCCTGTCACACCGCGCTGTTTCGACAATAACTTGTTTCTTGCCCATTCCTTTGCCAGTTGCGCTGCACTTTGTAGTTCTGCCCCCTAGCCTGGCAACGCGCGGGCTGCCACCATGGAATGTCCACATTTACCTTGTGTCACCCAAACATCAGTGTAATGTCGCATCAATCATAGCTAGCTTGACCTGCTGGTTTTGACAGGACCGATTACTGTTTCGGGCGCCCGTGGAGTGGGCTGTTTGGAGTGTTATGTTTGGTGAGCCAGCTTGGCGTCGAGTTGAAGGGGGCATCTGCCACTCTCCGCCTGCCCCCCTGCCACACCCATCGCGTGTGTGCGCCGCCCGCGAACCCCACGGGCTCCTATCCCCGCCCCACAGGTGTCAAGGCTGGCACTGAAGGCCTGGGCCGCAGCGTCAAGTCCGGCGTGACAGGCCTGGTGACCAAGCCAATGGAGGGCTACAAAGAGAAAGGCGCCAAGGGGCTGGCAACGGGCATCCTCACGGGCACGACGGGCGTGGTGGTCAAGCCGATCGGCGGGCTGCTGGGCCTGGTGGCCAAGAGCGGGGAGGGCATGCTCAACACGCCCGCCGCTATCAAATCGAGCCTGGAGAAGGCGCGCGCAGCGAAGAAGGAGAAGAAGCGCGCGGCCGGCGTGGTCAAGCCGGACAACGACGACGAGAGCCGCTACCGTGTCACGCTCATGTCGGAGGACCTGCTGGCGGAGATTGCCGAGGAGGCCAGCAACGCGCAGCTTGTCGCGCGCGTCATGGCAAACTACCGCGAGCTGTGCGCCGACAAGTCCAAGGCACAACTGGAGTCCACGGCAGAGGAGCCTAAGGCGTAAGAGTCCAAGGCACCAGAGGCCAAGATGCTGGAGTCCAAGGCGTAATTGCCCACGGCACCAGAGGCCTGAGGCATAAGGGTCCAAGACATGGATGTCCAAGGCACAAGAGTCCAAGGCACTGTAGGTGGCCGCCGGTAAATGGTGACAGTGTCTTGCCACGAGCCAGCCATGTGCAAGTTTCACATGTAGGCGGCTGCTGTTGTATGCATCCGCTGCATGGACATCCTCGCCCGGTGTTAATGGCTGACAGGAAATGTTTTGGGTTTCCGTGCACATGGGGCGCACATATTCATGAACTAAGGTCACTGAACATTTTTCTGCTCGTAGGGCAGCTTAGCCAGAGTGTCATGGCCAACGTACAAAGGAGTGAGGTAGTATGTAAGAGTAGCATCAAAGCCTGTGCCCTGGCCACGTGGCTGGGTGTCTACCATACTGTGCTATGCGGGTATGGCAGAAGTTGCCGATGCAAGCACTCCATCAATATTGCCTGTCGTTGCTGGCCTGTTCCGCTTGGCAGACAGCGTGTTATTTGATATGTGCAGTAAGGCGCAGCTAGCGCTACCTCAGGGTATGATGTGTGGTGTTTCTTGATGGCGCAAGGCGCATTTGAGGCTATGTGTTTGTAAGTTGATTTTCTAGTTTGTGTGCATTGAGGCTTTGAAGTGTTGATATAAGCTGCCATTTCATGGTTATTGTTTAACACGTGTGTTTTTTACAACGGGAAAGGGCGTCCCCAACATCTACTGCTCCAATTTTGGTACTTTTGAAATTCCATGCCTGGAGCGCAAAGTTTGCAATATATGTGCCGTTTGTAGCTCTAGCTCTATAATAACCTGACCAACCCCGCATTCCTCAAAGTAGCACTTGTTGCCTATTCTCATTATGCGAATCACATGATTAGGATGTGCTTCACGATTGCTATTGCTCGAGATTCAATTAAGAATGATTGAGATCAATAAATGATGAACCAAATAAACCAAATTAGGCCACTTGACAAGTTCATGATCCATTTAAATTGTACAATTAAGCGATTAATTAATTCATAAATCATACATTACATGGGATACCCCCGTCGACGAGCTAGTGGTACGTACAATGAAACATTTGAGTTTGTAACATGTCTCCATGGATATATACATGTATGCTGGACCTCGCGCATCTCAGCCCTCTAAGAAATGTTATTTGAACTCAGGTCTAGATCTAAATATATACATGATATATACATGATCTGGATAATATTATACACTTCCTTAAAAGAGCATGAATCGAGCTTTACAATTCAGGACAAGGAACTCGTTTGCAAATCACGGCTGAAAGGCAAGTGCTCACAACGAAGCACGTGCTCTCAAGGCTGTCCACCTCGTCCAACCAAGCCCGGGCGAGCTGGCCTACTGAACAGGTCTCTTCTTGGCCAAGTTCGTGAGCCGTTTCTCGACGTCTGTCGGAATGGTCAAGATGGCCTGGCGATTGTTAGCTGGGTTGACAACAATGGTGTGTTCGAACCCCGCGTCCATGCACAGGTAGCAATTGACCAAGTTTGGCTGTTCAGCTTGCGCATCGGCGTCCATTTTGAACATCGTCGCCATACCCGGAAATCTGTCCCAGTAGCGCACCCCCACCACCCATTGTCCCTTACGGAACAACTCCCTATCGACCTTGCCGTTTCTGTCGGCCACTCGCCTCACGAAAGTAGCGGCCACCTGATAAGGCTCCTGCAAGACTTCCGCTAGCCAATATGGATGATCTGGATCGTGGGACTCATCACCAGAGTAGGACTCGACGGCAAAAATGTCTCGCAGCTTCAGTCTCCTTCCCATCATCGTCCTCTCTGCCTGTAGTCTGTTCAGTCGCGTCCCTGCGTGCCCCCCTTGTCCGTTTGGGTTCCTTTGCACTGGCTCCCCCAGTTTGTGGAGCTTCATCCGAGCACCTCCCACATTCCAGCCGTCCATGTCGGTCCACTCCTTTCGACAATCCCACCACCTTTCCTCGGCGCACGCACCGCCACAATAGCAGGAATACTGGCGCAGCATTAAGCGCGTCACATTCGACTTGTCCATGCGCCACCAGTGCGCCTTCTTCACTCCTTTGATTTCGCCGCGCCCTGGGCTGTAAGGAAGCACCTGCGCGTCGAAGACAAGATTTGCACAAGGGAAAGTTGAAGTTACGAGACCATCGAGCTAGTTGTGTTTTATTAAGCACTCCTGATCGCCAGGACTCCAAGAACGCCCTAGAAACGACGGCCGGCGTAACTATTCCCTGAACGAGGACTGTACACTTAATTACCTCGGGGAACTCGAAGAAGTTACGCCTGGTCGTTGTGGTCCCGCCCACCGCCCCCGACGCCAGATTCTCCACCAACTGGGCGGCCGTCTGTTTGTCCTGGTTCTCTTCCCTGATGTGCCACCTCCTCAACATGCACTTCACAGTCCCACCAGCTCCATCCACCTCCCCCTTTCCGTGCTGCTCCCCAAAGTAATTCCACTCAAATGACTCCAGGTGCGGATCCTCCGTCAGCAGCCGGGCCACTTCCGCGATCACATTCCTTGACTTGAACTGCATGGAGCAATTGTCCGACCACCCAATGAAGCGCTTCACCTCTACCCCTTCTGACCGTAGTGTCGCCAGGATTTTGAGGATAGCAAAACGGAGGGCCCGCCCGTCCCTTTTCATTCCGCCCTGTCCGATGAAGTGAAACTCCCTTCTCACGACCTTTCCCGACGCTGGATCCAAGTAGCGCACGATCCAGGGCATAAGGACGAATGTGACTGGATGCCAATACTGTGCTTGGAGATTGTGATAGGTGTAAGACTGGTAGTTCTCGGCGTAATCTGTGTGGCATACAAGGTCCCCCACCCGCATCCTTGAGAGACATTCCTTGGAGGCGTCCGCTTGCCACCACGCGTTGAAGCAATGCTGGATGAAGTCCGGCCACTTGTCCACAATTGCCTCCTTTAGCTCCGTTGGTGTGGACTTGACGTCGACTTGCGTCAATCGCTGCCCACCAGCCTTTGCGATCTCGTCACAGTCGTCCTGCATATGCGCAGTGTGCACATACAGAAAAGACATCAACTTCGACCCACCAATGACCTGTAGAAAGAAAAAAGACAGGACCTCAGGAAAAATTGAAAAAGAAACGCCTTGGGGCGCAACCACTCCACTAAAAATTACCTCTGGCCCAAGAACTTCAGGAAACATTGCAAAAGAAACGCCTTGGGGCGCAACCACTCCACTAAAAATTACCTCTGGCCCAAGAACCGCACCCGGCGGCACATCCTGCATCTCGTATCTGGTCCATGAAATCAGGTGGTTGGAAGCCTCCTCCCGTTCGCATAACATGAAGTTCCGAATTCCACACTTGGGAGCCAGGCAAGTGCCCAACACACAAGCCTTACGCCGGATCGAGCAAACCCCCAACTCCTCGCCCAGGTCATGATCGGGCACCCCTTCCTCGTCGTCCAGCACCCTCCCATGCATGGGCAGATCCTCAAGTTCGCCCTGAAAAGGCTGAACCTGCGGCCGCGACGACCCCACAGACGACCTCGAACCTCCCCCCTCCCTCATCCCCTCCACCTCACAAGTAAACTTGTTCACCCACTCTGTCGTGTGAGTGGCTTTGAAAATGGAACATGTGGGCACGGACGACCCCACGTCGAGCTGGCTACCATGATCGCACGCGTGGCATTCAGGTCCGCACTCGCATCTGGCATGAAAAGTTGCACGAAATTTGGCCAACCCCCCAACCATGGACTGCATGGTAGTGTGGTGCTGGCATGCGCACAAGTTCCGCATTTTCCACCGCCCCTTGACGCATGCGGGCATATGCTTGCAAAAAGTAGTGTATCCCACATGAACTGTGCTCTTCTGATTCGTGCGTAGCATTGACATCCCTGCCTCCGTCTCCAAAATCACCTGATTTCCCCCCCTCACACCCTCCTCTCCCTCCCCCCCCCCCCCTCCCTACTGTCCATCCGCCGCGGTGGCTTCAACTCCGGATGGCGGGAAATGAACACTTCGTAAATCTTCGACTTGGAGACAGTATAGTAGCGCGCACCCTCCGAAAACGCTAGTGTATGTTTGTAATCCTTTCTGGTCCATTCACAATGAACATCCTTCATGTTCGGAGACGCCCGCGTCAAGTTATCATCCCTCCAGCACGCTTGTATCAGGGCAATGACTTCCGTCGGAAGCTCGTTTTTCCTCCTCCTCCTCTCTGGCGCACTCATCAAAAGGTCGTCCTCCCCTTCTTCCATTCCATCCCTGTGACCCCGAACAGTTGCGACAAAGCGCCTGTCAATCCCGAACGCGCGCTCCACAATCCTGTCCGGGACGCCCTCCATTGCCTTCGTAACAAGTCCACACAAGGCCCACCTAAGCCCACGATCCTTCTCAGATGTTCCCAATTCGCCAAAAGCCTTCTTGATGGTATCCCGAAGAGATTCCGCCCAACTTTCAGGAAGCCCGTCGTCACAGTTCTTCCTCTTCTTAATGCCGTTGCTCTCCGCCACCATGGCATTTAGTCTTGAAGCTGCGCAAGACAGAACCTCCGCGCTCATCTCTGGCGTCCTGTGGTTGTTTGCTTTCACGTGTTCCGCCATGATAGGAAAGATGGCATTCACTCTGGGCTCCAACACAGCTAAAAAGCGGTGAAAAAGGGGTGAAAAACGAGAAAAAGCGGTGAATTTTTAGCCCCCTGGTTAAAAAGGGGTGAAAAAGGGGTGAATTTTTTTTCTCGGGGGGTGAATTTTTCACCCCTTTTTCACCATGGGGTAAAATTTTTAGCCCCCCGGATAAAAAGGGGTGAAAAGGGGGTGAAAAATTCACCCCTTTTTCACCGGTGAAAAAGGGGTGAAAAAATATTCACCCCCATAGGGTAATTTTTTTTTCTTGGGGGGTATCAGGTGAATCACTACATTTCGCCGCCTAGGACACCTTTTTTAGCGGGGAATGTGGGTCGGTCAAGTAGGGGAAAACGGTGGCAGGTCTCCGAGCGTCAGATACTTGGAAATTTCGTTACGTTCGTATCGAGAGTAGATTTCTGACAATTTTCCTCGTTCGGACAGAGCCACAGTGAATATCAGCATCCGTCCAGTACCAAAGCATGGACCTAGCAGAAATTCCGTCAGACATCTCGGAAGTAGCAATTTTTAGTATCGAGCGCACTTGCGCTAGTGTTCAGTACGAATTCGGCCTCCGTCAGGTCAGCAAGCGGCGTGGGAATATACTGAACTGAACAAAACGGTGGACTGTACTAAGAAATTCGTACTCAAATTTCGTCATCGGAATCGGAGGGAAATCTTCGACCAAGGACTAGAGATTTCATCAAATTTTCAGAACTGGCCAATTGATGCCAAATGGCGCGATTCTAGATAACAAGTGTTGCTTTACTGGTATCCGACGGTGCCGAACTTCGAAATTGAATTTGTAACCCCCGCCGTATTGACGGAACCACATTCTCGCATAAATTGGGTTTCCGCGGTGGCGAAATGTAGTGTATTTTTTACCCTGTTTTTCACCCCCGGTGTTTTTGCGAGCTTGCTCGAATGCAAGTAGACACTGGAGCGGGGGTGGGGCATTTTGCGGTCTGGCCGGAAGAGGCGCGTGGCGGCCTCGGAATGGCGTGAACTACCCAGTGTGCTGAATTCGGCGCGAGGTTGGGGAGACGCTAGATGCCTAGTTGCCTACAACGGGTAACGGGGTTAGGCAATAGGCACCGGGGCCGGGGACGCTGGCGGGCCGACGACGCCCAGTGCTTTCACTAACCGGCTGCGGGAATTCAAAATCCTGTATCTTACCGTTGCCTGCGCTCGGACTTATCCTTTCCAGCTATGAAGGGGATAACGGGGCGCCTGTTTTGCAAGCATGGGTTTTCAGTGTTATGTAAAGCTGCGAACATCCCAGTTATTCCCTAAGTATGGTGCCTGAAGTCGCGAATGCCTTTTTTTCCTTTTCACGGGCAGCAACGGACGAATGTGTCAGTGTTGCGCCTGCCTTTCGTTTTCGCCATGTGTTATACCCGTCTTGCTTTTGCTGTGCCTGCCTTTCACCCACGTCTTCCAGGCAAGGTAAAAAGGCGCCTCAAAGAAGCGGCGAGGCGATAATCTCTTCCGCCGTGTTGATATGGTCGCAACCTGCAAACCGATGGCTTGGGGGTTTACGGGACCGACACGCTTCTTTTCAAACGAGCAGCTCTTCCCAACTTTCCTCGCTTTTTGCAGCTACGGCTAACTGTTGACGGTTAACTGTGTATCGTTTGCTATGTGGCTGTGAGGTGTTTGACGCCTTGGCCTTTACGCTGTTTCGCCCTGGACGTTTCCCGAGCTTGCGTTTCGTCCCCGTTGGCCAGGCAAGCGAGCGGAGCAGAGTTGGAGGGCAGGCAGGCAGCAACAACTGTTTGCCGCGTCGGTGTCGACGTGAGTGCCTTTATCTTCCACTGAAGCGGCAAAAGCCTGGACTTCTGTTTAGCGGCACTTTTGCCGCTATTTGCGTTTCTGCTTTTGGGGCCACTGGACATTTTCGGCAGGCGCGTCCGTTTGTAATGATCTCCTGTCAATGGATTTCACAGTTGACCCACTGTAACATGGCCACCATCACCAACCACGTAGGGACTGTGACATTACACCTGTCACGTGCAATACAGCAACTGTCACAATGCAAGTGTCAGGTAGTAATACTCACATAGCAACTGTCACAATGCGACTGCCATATTACACCTGTCACAATGCAACTGCCTTGTAGTAACTGTCACGTAGCAACTGTTTCTCGCAACATAGCAACTGTCACAAGGCAACGTTCTACTACCCAACTGTCACGTAGCAACTGTCACGATGCGACTGTCACGTTACCACTGTCACATGCAATATAGCAACTGTCACAATGCAAGTGCGACGTAGTAATGCTCACATAGCAAATGTAACAATGCGATTGCCATATTACAACTGTCACAATGCAACTGCCTTGTAGTAACTGTCACGTAGTAACTGTTACCTGCAACATAGCAACTGTCGCATGTTATTAATTACCCTTTGTTAGCCACTCTCTTCCTTGAATGCTTGCCATTACTTGCTTGCTGAATTTAATTCAGTCCCTTGCTTCCTTTCTTAGGCGCTTGCTTCCTTTGTTAGGCCCTTGCTTCCTTTGCTAGGTCCTTGCTTCCTTTGCTAGGCCCTTGCTTCCTTTGTTAGCCTCTCTCTTCCTTGAATGCTTGCAATTATACTTGCTTGTTGAACCTTGCTTCCTTTGTTAGGCCCTTGCTTCCTTTGTTAGCCACTCTTCCTTGCATGCTTGCAATTGCTTGCTTGCTGAATCTAATTAGTCCCTTGCTTCCTTTTTTAGGCCCTTGCTTCTTTTGTAAGCCACTCTTCCTTGCACACTTGCAGTTGCTGAATATAATTACTCCCTTGCTTCCTTTGATACGACCTTGCCTACTTGGTTAGGCCGTTGCTTCCCTGCATGCTAGAGAACTTCATGAATTGAAACAGACCCCTGTTAAGTGAGACAACTAACTTGTTGATTAGTCCTTACTGCCTCGCGTGGTTGCTTGCTGCATTCCATTTGTCCCTTGCTTCCTCGGTTAGTCCGGCCTTGCTTCCTTGCATGCTTGCTCGTCAATTTAATGAGCCGTGATTGACTTGCTCGCTTAATTAATCCATGGGTTCCCTTACCTGTTGTGTCACTTAAATGGTGTACTAATTTGAAGCTTGCTTGTTGCGATGTGGATGTGTCATCCGTTGAATGGCGGTTGCAGATGCACTGAAGAAGTGATCTTTTGCAAGAAGCTTATGAGCCATCAAGCATCGGGCAGGACACATAGAAAAAGCTTGGAGACCATTCTACCTAGATAGAGTTAGTTACTTATTCTACATCATGATGACGCCCACCGCGCATCGGTTATACCATGATGAGCTTGATTTCCTTCACTATCTGCAATGCATTTTTTAAGTCTAGCTAGCAAGTGTGTGATTCTTGCATCGTATTCGTTGATCTTTATGGTCACTTTTAATGAAATTGGCATTGCATGAACAAGTTCATGATGATCATGATGATCATGATTAAAATTAAATTAAATTAAATTAACGTGCTGGAAATTTCCCTAGGAAAGAGAAAACATCAGTCCGGCCATGTGTGGGCCATCACGTAGCATAAACCCCAAGTGGAATGGTAAACCCCTACGGTCTATCTAACCTACACTAACCTACGCTAGGCCATGATCATGATGATCATCAACATGATTGTAATTAATTCATATATACAATTAATCAATTCATATATAAAATCTGTGAACAGGGGGTGAATATTTTTTCACCCCTTTTTCACCGGTGAAAAAGGGGTGAAAAACCGGTGAAAAAGGGGTGAAAAATTCACCCCTTTTTCACCCCCTTTTTAAACCCCTTTTTCACCGGTGAAAAAGGGGTGAAAAAGGGGTGAAAAATTCACCCCCAAAAATTTGCCGGTGATTAGCCGCAAAATTAACCGCTAAAAAGGGGTGAAAAAGGGGTGAAAAAATGTTCACCCCTTTTTAGCGGGGGTGAAAAAGGGGTGAAAAATTCACCCCTTTTTCACCGCTTTTTAGCTGTGTTGGAGCCCAGAGTGATTGGCAATTTTGTACCCCTTGTTCTCGATGTACTTGTCGCTCCAGGGACCGCAAAGTGCAGGCTCCCGGTCGTCCTTGGACAAGGGACGCGAACCGTCGGAGACGGCCCCCCGCCCCGATTGCGCCATCAGACTTTGGTCAGATGGCAGCTGATTTTTTTCGCCTCTTAATCCCGCGGCACCGAAAGCCCTGAGGATGAGTAATGATAAATAATCACCATTAAAGACACGACGAAAACGATGGGCATCAAACAAGAACGACAAGCGTCATTAATAACGCCGGCCGGCGCAACTGGATGCATGTAAACCATACAAAAGTGATTTTATGAAACACATACAGTTTGTCATTAATAACGACGGCCGGCGTAACTCGGGCGCAATTAAAAACCATTAAGAAGCAACTCAGGATATGCGGGCAGAAATCTTCAGGTGTAAAAAAGATGTACAAACACAATTTTGGTAATCGGGCCTGATTGCGCAACTGCAAGATACCATTGGAAACGCCGGCCGGGCAACTGGATGCATGTAAACCATACAAAAGTGATTTGCACAAAACCCCTACAATTTGTCATGAGTAACGACGGCCGGCGTAACTCGGTTGCATTTGAAAACCACAAAGAAGCAACTCAGGTAGTGAAGGCGGAAATCCAAGAGGTGATAAAATGTTTACCAACACAAAATGTTGATAAGCGTGCAAGCTTTTGCAAGTGCGCGCAAGATACCATTGGAAACGCCGGCCGGCGCAACTGGAACACCAAAACAAAAAACTTGATTTGCACGAAACCCATTCAGTTCATCATGGATAACGACGGCCGGCGCAACTTAATGGCACTCACCACTTTCACCAAATGCCATGTCGCCATTATATTGAGGAAAGCGAAGTATGCCCACTTGAAGCTGTGGTCTGCAGAACATTGACACAAAATATGCATGGTATTTCAAGCAATGAATGGTATGTGTCAGGCATCAATGTCTTTATTGTATCCAAATGTGGTTAGGACGGAGGTTTACATTGGTAGCTATTTTAAGACAATGGCGTATAACCAAACATTGCACACACTCAAGAGTGTACTTATGCTGAACTGGAAAGGAACATTAAACAGCAATAAGGTAGATATTTTTCTTTTACATTTAAATTTTTTATTTACTATTTTATATAATATTATATTATATTATGTCATATAATATTATTAATATTATATTATGTTATATGAAATAACATTACAATTAACATAAAATTTAAATTATATTTTTTATTATAGTATATTATATAATATTATTATATATTATATTCACGACGCTGTGTATTAATAAATGAGACACACCTACACCATCACATCGCCTTGATGTTTCCGTTTTATGGGTCCGGTCGGGCGTTGGTAGCTGGTCGACAACAATTCTACATTTCCTAAAAAAAAATGCGACCGTGCCTAGATTCGAAGGCGCGCTGTGGCTGACCTGAACTATCGGTGAACACCTCGGCGTCACTTGACCGGTCTAGGTTGACATTTCGGCAGAGTAACGCTGCTTAAAGGATCATTGCGTAGTTCGCGCAATTTGGCTCTTTATATATGTTTTTGGAGACGACGAGCAAGCATCCGATTGGTCAGCCAATTCCTGTCCAGTCCTCGGACAGTGTCCAATCCGGTGCTTGGGATCCAGAAAACGTGCTCGAGCCTGGCCACTCTTTCGCGGGCGCCGCGCTAGTGGCGTCGCGCCCAAACCTGACCAGGCCATAGGAAAGGGCGGGGGCGAATGCAAGAATTATTGTTATAACCTGACCTGTCCTGGGGAAGGTCCGGGGCGAATGCAAGAATTAATATACCTGCGTATGCAACCAACACGGCCGATCCACATACATAATCCGACTGAGCTGGACGGTACGGACCAAATTTCGGTGCAAATTGAGGCCCAAAAGCTATGTCGGCTGATTTAATGGCGGTGACTGCCTTTAGACGAAACGTGACAAATCTGGCACGCGGAAAGCAGAAAAAATGCTCGATTGTTGGAGAAAATTAGTTAGTGATTCTAAGTTATGGCGGGATGGTTGCGATCTATAATGTCGCGGGCTTTTTTTCTTTGCCATCGGCAGGGGGGGTCCGGCCTGAATTTCTGTCGGGATGAATAAAGTATAATGGATGCCTGCCGGGTTGATTGTCGATTGTTACCAGTTTTGATGGTCGTAAGGAAAGCTAGTTTAATGATGTTTCTAAAGCCGTAAAAATTCCCGCTGCTATCTTTACCTTTCCCGTCATTTTGAGGTAAGATAACATTAGCCCTGCGCGATGCGTACTGCCCAACCACTCCATGAAAGGGTGGACTTTCTTGTGCGCCTGGGCACGAATAAATGCCCGTTATGGTACGTTCTTGTGTTAAACGTCTTAAGCTAGCGTTTTCCTGCTTTCTTAGCTCGTTGAGCCTAAGCTTTTTGCCTTTTTTCCGGCCAGATGCAGCCAGAAAGTTGCGGTTCCTGGCGCTGCATCGCTGGATTCCTGGGTGTCTTTTAGCTAGTTCGTCTGTGACGTGGCTGGCTTTCTGCAGCGCGTGGCCCGCAACCTGTCGGGAAGGTGTAATGCTTTTATTTCCATGCTTCTCTGAAATTTCTTTTGCTTTATAGACAGTTGTGTTCGAGGAAATTCACGCGGTCTTCCTAAGCAGCGGCAATATCATTTTCCCCAGACACTGACGAGCTGGCACCTGTCTCCTAAAGAGAGCGGCTCGTGCTTGTTAGAAAGGAGGCAGTGTGCATTTTGCGGGACACAATGCTTTGGTGGCACATGCGTCAGGTAGGCTGTTCCAATGGTCTCTTCATGATCACCTTTCCCACTGAGTAAATGTTAGCATTTGTCATGGTAACCAGAGCAGCTAGCCACAGGTTGGCTGGATAAAAAGTCAGCTTATTTTCTCTTTATATACTGCGTGTGTGGTCCTCCACGTGTCCGGCTTGTTGGGCATTTTGGAAGCGGGTTTATAATGTGTTGTTGGGTGGAACAACTTGGTTGTTGGCACAAAATCACACATTATTAGCCGGAGATAGGCATGACATATGCTGCTCAGGCGTGTCGTCCTACCAGCCTTGTTGTTGAGGGTAGACTCACAAGGCTGGCTGTGCCGATGGAGGGGTGGGGCGTGCTAGCCCCCCCCACACCCACGCATGCATGCTAGCCCACCCCCACACCCACGCATGCATGCTAGCCCCCCCACACACCCACGCATGCATGCTAGCCCCCCCCACACCCACGCATGCATGCTAGCCCACACTCACACCCACGCATGCATGCTAGCCCACCCCCACACCCACGCATGCATGCTAGCCCCCCCCACACCCACGCATTCATGCCAGCCCCCCCCACACCCACGCATGCATGACAGCCCCCCACACACCCACGCATGCATGCTAGCCCCCCACACACACCCACGCATGCATGCCAGCCCCCATACACACCCACGCATGCATGCCAGACCCCCCCACACCCACGCATGCATGCTAGCCCCCCACACACACCCACGCATGCATGCCAGCCCCCCCACACACCCACGCATGCAGGCTAGCCCCCCCCACACCCACGCATGCATGCCAGCCCACCCCCACACCCACGCGTGCATGCCAGCCCACCCCTAGCTTGAGCGTGCTTGTAAAGTTTTTGCATGGTTTATTAAAATGAGTGGAATATGTATTTATTGCATTAAATGTTAATTTTATCATGAATGAAAATGGTCAACATTGCCGAAGTGCCCCTAAATTGCTCAATATTGTGTGCTCAAGAATTCAATGAGGATTGTCATCATGGAAACCCGCACAAATTCACGATTCCGGGCATGCATGTGAAAGTATCAAGAACAATTTTCAATTAAGAATGGTATCTCATTGTTCCATGAATCAATATGACTCCATGTACGTAGACAAGCCATGATGACCCCATGGGAGCCTGAATCCTCATCATTAAATACATAAATGCCACCCATGTACGTAGACGGGCCATGATGACACCAATGGAGCCTGAATCCTCATCATTAATTACATAAATGCCAACCATGTACATACACGGGCAATGATGACACCATGGGAGCCTGAATCCTCATCATTAATTACATAAATGCCAACCATGTACGTAGGCCAGCCATGATGACACTGTGGGAGCCTGAATCCTCATCATTAATTTCATACATGCCAACAACACGTAGACGGGCCATAATGACACCACGGGAGCCTGAATCCTGATCATTTTTTTTTCTTTGACATCCATGTACGTAGGCCAGCCATGATGACACCATGGGAGCCTGAATCCTCATCATTTTTTTTCTGAGACATCCATGTACGTAGGCCAGCCATGATGACACCATGGGAGCCTGAATCCTCATCATTAAATACATACATGCCATCCATGTACGTAGACAGGCCATGATGACACCATGGGAGCCTGAATCCTCATCATTTACTATTCCTTGACATCCATGTACGTAGACGGGCCATGATGACACCATGGGAGCCTGAATCCTCCTCATTAATTACATAAATGCCAACCATGTACGTAGACGGGCCATGATGACACCATGGGAGCCTGAATCCTCATCATTAATTACATAAATGCCAACCATGTACGTAGACGGGCCATGATGACACCATGGGAGCCTGAATCCTCATCATTTTTTTTATGAGACATCCATGTACGTAGGCCAGCCATGATGACACCATGGGAGCCTGAATCCTCGTCATTTTTTTTTCTTTGACATCCATGTACGTAGACGGGCCATGATGACACCATGGGAGCCTGAATCCTCATCATTAATTACATACATGCCAACAATGTAGGTAGACAAGCCATGATGACACCATGGGAGCCTGAATCCTCATCATTTTTTTAATGAGACATCCATGTACATACGTAGGCCAGCCATGATGACACCATGGGAGCCTGAATCCTCATCATTTCTTTTTCTTTGACATCCATGTACGTAGACAGGCCATGATGACACCATGGGAGCCTGAATCCTCCTCATTAATTACATACATGCCATCCATGTACGTACACGGGCCATGATGACACCATGGGAGCCTGAATCCTCATCATTAAATACATAAATGCCATCCATGTACGTAGGCCAGCCATGGAGACACCATGGGAGCCTGAATCCTCCTCATTAATTACATAAATGCCAACCATGTACGTAGACAAGCCATGATGACACCATGGGAGCCTGAATCCTCATCATTTACTATTCCTTGACATCCATGTACGTAGGCCAGCCATGATGACACCAATGGAGCCTGAATCCTCCTCGTTAATTACATAAATGCCAACCATGTACGTAGACAAGCCATGATGACACCATGGGAGCCTGAATCCTCATCATTTACTATTCCTTGACATCCATGTACGTAGACGGGCCATGATGACACCATGGGAGCCTGAATCCTCTTCATTAATTACATAAATGCCAACCATGTACGTAGACGGGCCATGATGACACCATGGGAGCCTGAATCCTCATCATTTTTTTTATGAAACATCCATGTACGTAGGCCAGCCATGATGACACCATGGGAGCCTGAATCCTCATCATTAATTACAAAAATGCCAACCATGTACGTAGACGGGCCATGATGACACCATGGGAGCCTGAATCCTCATCATTTTTTTTATGAGACATCCATGTACGTAGGCCAGCCATGATGACACCATGGGAGCCTGAATCCTCATCATTTTTTTTTCTTTGACATCCATGTACGTAGACGGGCCATGATGACACCATGGGAGCCTGAATCCTCTTCATTAATTACATCAATGCCAACCATGTACGTAGACGGGCCATGATGACACCATGGGAGCCTGAATCCTCATCATTTTTTTTATGAAACATCCATGTACGTAGGCCAGCCATGATGACACCATGGGAGCCTGAATCCTCATCATTAATTACAAAAATGCCAACCATGTACGTAGACGGGCCATGATGACACCATGGGAGCCTGAATCCTCATCATTAATTACATAAATGCCATCCATGTACGTAGACGGGCCATGATGACACCATGGGAGCCTGAATCCTCATCATTAATTACATACTTGCCATTCATGTACGTAGACGGGCCATGGAGACACCATGGGAGCCTGAATCCTCTTCATTTTCTTAATGAGAGGATTCAGGTTACATAAATGCCATCCATGTACGTAGACGGGCCATGATGACACCATGGGAGCCTGAATCCTCATAATTAAATACATAAATGCCATCCATGTACGTAGGCCAGCCATGGAGACACCATGGGAGCCTGAATCCTCCTCATTAATTACATAAATGCCAACCATGTACGTAGACAAGCCATGATGACACCATGGGAGCCTGAATCCTCATCATTTACTATTCCTTGACATCCATGTACGTAGGCCAGCCATGATGACACCAATGGAGCCTGAATCCTCTTCATTTTTTTAATGAGAGGATTCAGGTTACATAAATGCCAACATGTAGGTAGACAAGCCATGATGACACCATGGGAGCCTGAATCCTCATCATTAAATACATAAATGCCATCCATGTAATTAATGATGAGGATTCAGGCTCCCATGGTGTCATCATGGCTTGTCTACGTACATGGTTGGCATTTATGTAATTTATGAGGAGGATTCAGGCTCCCATGGTGTCTCCATGGCTGGCCTACGTACATGGTTGGCATTTATGTAATTCATGAGGAGGATTTAGGCTCCCATGGTGTCATCATGGCTGGCCTACGTACATGGATGGCATGTACTTTTTTAATGATGAGGATTCAGGCTCCCATGGTGTCATCATGGCCCGTCTACGTACATGAATGGCATTTATGTAATTAATGATGAGGATTCAGGCTCCCATGGTGTCATCATGGCTTGTCTACCTACATTGTTG
The DNA here is from genome assembly GCA_009746045.1 of Mesostigma viride. Lineage (NCBI taxonomy): Eukaryota > Viridiplantae > Streptophyta > Mesostigmatophyceae > Mesostigmatales > Mesostigmataceae > Mesostigma > Mesostigma viride. The sequence goes on from RPFO01000246.1 coordinate 849,256, forward strand.
GCATGTATGTAATTAATGATGAGGATTCAGGCTCCCATGGTGTCATCATGGCCCGTCTACGTACATGGATGGCATTTATGTAATTAATGATGAGGATTCAGGCTCCCATGGGGTCATCATGGCTTGTCTACGTACCTGGTTGGCATTTATGTAATTAATGAGGAGGATTCAGGCTCCCATGGTGTCATCATGGCTGGCCTACGTACATGGATGTCAAAGAAAAAAAAATGATGAGGATTCAGGCTCCCATGGTTTCATCATGGCTGGCCTACGTATGTACATGGATGTCTCATTAAAAAAATGATGAGGATTCAGGCTCCCATGGTGTCATCATGGCTTGTCTACCTACATTGTTGGCATGTATGTAATTAATGATGAGGATTCAGGCTCCCATGGTGTCATCATGGCCCGTCTACGTACATGGTTGGCATTTATGTAATTAATGATGAGGATTCAGGCTCCCATGGTGTCATCATGGCCTGTCTACGTACATGGATGGCATGTATGTATTTAATGATGAGGATTCAGGCTCCCATGGTGTCATCATGGCTGGCCTACGTACATGGATGTCTCAGAAAAAAATGATGAGGATTCAGGCTCCCATGGTGTCATCATGGCTGGCCTACGTACATGGATGTCTCATAAAATAAATGATGAGGATTCAGGCTCCCGTGGTGTCATTATGGCCCGTCTACGTGTTGTTGGCATGTATGAAATTAATGATGAGGATTCAGGCTCCCATAGTGTCATCATGGCTGGCCTACGTACATGGTTGGCATTTATGTATTTAATGATGAGGATTCAGGCTCCCATGGTGTCATCATTGCCCGTGTATGTACATGGTTGGCATTTATGTAATTAATGATGAGGATTCAGGCTCCATTGGTGTCATCATGGCCCGTCTACGTACATGGGTGGCATTTATGTATTTAATGATGAGGATTTAGGCTCCCATGGGGTCATCATGGCTTGTCTACGTACCTGGTTGGCATTTATGTAATTAATGAGGAGGATTCAGGCTCCCATGGTGTCATCATGGCTGGCCTACGTACATGGATGTCAAAGAAAAAAAAATGATGAGGATTCAGGCTCCCATGGTGTCATCATGGCTGGCCTACGTATGTACATGGATGTCTCATTAAAAAAATGATGAGGATTCAGGCTCCCATGGTGTCATCATGGCTTGTCTACCTACATTGTTGGCATGTATGTAATTAATGATGAGGATTCAGGCTCCCATGGTGTCATCATGGCCCGTCTACGTACATGGATGTCAAAGAAAAAAAAATGACGAGGATTCAGGCTCCCATGGTGTCATCATGGCTGGCCTACGTACATGGATGTCAAAGAAAAAAAAATGATGAGGATTCAGGCTCCCATGGTGTCATCATGGCTGGCCTACGTATGTACATGGATGTCTCATTAAAAAAATGATGAGGATTCAGGCTCCCATGGTGTCATCATGGCTTGTCTACCTACATTGTTGGCATGTATGTAATTAATGATGAGGATTCAGGCTCCCATGGTGTCATCATGGCCCGTCTACGTACATGGATGTCAAAGAAAAAAAAATGACGAGGATTCAGGCTCCCATGGTGTCATCATGGCTGGCCTACGTACATGGATGTCTCATAAAAAAAATGATGAGGATTCAGGCTCCCATGGTGTCATCATGGCCCGTCTACGTACATGGTTGGCATTTATGTAATTAATGATGAGGATTCAGGCTCCCATGGTGTCATCATGGCTTGTCTACGTACCTGGTTGGCATTTATGTAATTAATGAGGAGGATTCAGGCTCCCATGGTGTCATCATGGCCCGTCTACGTACATGGATGTCAAGGAATAGTAAATGATGAGGATTCAGGCTCCCATGGTGTCATCATCGCCTGTGTACGTACATGGATGGCATTTATGTAATTAATGATGAGGATTCAGGCTCCCATGGTGTCATCATGGCTGGCCTACGTACATGGATGTCTCATAAAAAAAATGATGAGGATTCAGGCTCCCATGGTGTCATCATGGCCCGTCTACGTACATGGTTGGCATTTATGTAATTAATGATGAGGATTCAGGCTCCCATGGTGTCATCATGGCTTGTCTACGTACCTGGTTGGCATTTATGTAATTAATGAGGAGGATTCAGGCTCCCATGGTGTCATCATGGCCCGTCTACGTACATGGATGTCAAGGAATAGTAAATGATGAGGATTCAGGCTCCCATGGTGTCATCATCGCCTGTGTACGTACATGGATGGCATTTATGTAATTAATGATGAGGATTCAGGCTCCCATGGTGTCATCATGGCTTGTCTACGTACATGGTTGGCATTTATGTAATTCATGAGGAGGATTTAGGCTCCCATGGTGTCATCATGGCTGGCCTACGTACATGGATGGCATGTACTTTTTTAATGATGAGGATTCAGGCTCCCATGGTGTCATCATGGCCCGTCTACGTACATGAATGGCATTTATGTAATTAATGATGAGGATTCAAGCTCCCATGGTGTCATCATGGCCCGTCTACGTACATGGATGGCATTTATGTAATTAATGATGAGGATTCAGGCTCCCATGGTGTCATCATGGCCCGTCTACGTACATGGATGGCATTTATGTAATTAATGATGAGGATTCAGGCTCCCATGGGTCATCATGGCTTGTCTACGTACCTGGTTGGCATTTATGTAATTAATGAGGAGGATTCAGGCTCCCATGGTGTCATCATGGCTGGCCTACGTACATGGATGTCTCAGAAAAAATGATGAGGATTCAGGCTCCCATGGTGTCATCATGGCTGGCCTACGTACATGGATGTCTCATAAAATAAATGATGAGGATTCAGGCTCCCGTGGTGTCATTATGGCCCGTCTACGTGTTGTTGGCATGTATGAAATTAATGATGAGGATTCAGGCTCCCATAGTGTCATCATGGCTGGCCTACGTACATGGTTGGCATTTATGTATTTAATGATGAGGATTCAGGCTCCCATGGTGTCATCATTGCCCGTGTATGTACATGGTTGGCATTTATGTAATTAATGATGAGGATTCAGGCTCCATTGGTGTCATCATGGCCCGTCTACGTACATGGGTGGCATTTATGTATTTAATGATGAGGATTCAGGCTCCCATGGGTCATCATGGCTTGTCTACGTACCTGGTTGGCATTTATGTAATTAATGAGGAGGATTCAGGCTCCCATGGTGTCATCATGGCTGGCCTACGTACATGGATGTCAAAGAAAAAAAATGATGAGGATTCAGGCTCCCATGGTGTCATCATGGCTGGCCTACGTATGTACATGGATGTCTCATTAAAAAAATGATGAGGATTCAGGCTCCCATGGTGTCATCATGGCTTGTCTACCTACATTGTTGGCATGTATGTAATTAATGATGAGGATTCAGGCTCCCATGGTGTCATCATGGCCCGTCTACGTACATGGATGTCAAAGAAAAAAAATGACGAGGATTCAGGCTCCCATGGTGTCATCATGGCTGGCCTACGTACATGGATGTCAAAGAAAAAAAATGATGAGGATTCAGGCTCCCATGGTGTCATCATGGCTGGCCTACGTATGTACATGGATGTCTCATTAAAAAATGATGAGGATTCAGGCTCCCATGGTGTCATCATGGCTTGTCTACCTACATGTTGGCATGTATGTAATTAATGATGAGGATTCAGGCTCCCATGGTGTCATCATGGCCCGTCTACGTACATGGATGTCAAAGAAAAAAAATGATGAGGATTCAGGCTCCCATGGTGTCATCATGGCTGGCCTACGTACATGGATGTCTCATAAAAAAATGATGAGGATTCAGGCTCCCATGGTGTCATCATGGCCCGTCTACGTACATGGTTGGCATTTATGTAATTAATGATGAGGATTCAGGCTCCCATGGTGTCATCATGGCTGTCTACGTACATGGTTGGCATTTATGTAATTAATGATGAGGATTCAGGCTCCCATGGTGTCATCATGGCCCGTCTACGTACATGGATGGCATTTATGTAATTAATGATGAGGATTCAGGCTCCCATGGTGTCATCATGGCCCGTCTACGTACATGGATGGCATTTATGTAATTAATGATGAGGATTCAGGCTCCCATGGGGTCATCATGGCTTGTCTACGTACCTGGTTGGCATTTATGTAATTAATGAGGAGGATTCAGGCTCCCATGGTGTCATCATGGCTGGCCTACGTACATGGATGTCAAAGAAAAAAAAATGATGAGGATTCAGGCTCCCATGGTGTCATCATGGCTGGCCTACGTATGTACATGGATGTCTCATTAAAAAAATGATGAGGATTCAGGCTCCCATGGTGTCATCATGGCTTGTCTACCTACATTGTTGGCATGTATGTAATTAATGATGAGGATTCAGGCTCCCATGGTGTCATCATGGCCCGTCTACGTACATGGATGTCAAAGAAAAAAAAATGACGAGGATTCAGGCTCCCATGGTGTCATCATGGCTGGCCTACGTACATGGATGTCTCATAAAAAAAATGATGAGGATTCAGGCTCCCATGGTGTCATCATGGCCCGTCTACGTACATGGTTGGCATTTATGTAATTAATGATGAGGATTCAGGCTCCCATGGTGTCATCATGGCCTGTCTACGTACATGGATGGCATGTATGTATTTAATGATGAGGATTCAGGCTCCCATGGTGTCATCATGGCTGGCCTACGTACATGGATGTCTCAGAAAAAAAATGATGAGGATTCAGGCTCCCATGGTGTCATCATGGCTGGCCTACGTACATGGATGTCTCATAAAATAAATGATGAGGATTCAGGCTCCCGTGGTGTCATTATGGCCCGTCTACGTGTTGTTGGCATGTATGAAATTAATGATGAGGATTCAGGCTCCCATAGTGTCATCATGGCTGGCCTACGTACATGGTTGGCATTTATGTATTTAATAATGAGGATTCAGGCTCCCATGGTGTCATCATTGCCCGTGTATGTACATGGTTGGCATTTATGTAATTAATGATGAGGATTCAGGCTCCATTGGTGTCATCATGGCCCGTCTACGTACATGGGTGGCATTTATGTATTTAATGATGAGGATTTAGGCTCCCATGGGGTCATCATGGCTTGTCTACGTACATGGAGTCATATTGATTCATGGAACAATGAGATACCATTCTTAATTGAAAATTGTTCTTGATACTTTCACATGCATGCCCGGAATCGTGAATTTGTGCGGGTTTCCATGATGACAATCCTCATTGAATTCTTGAGCACACAATATTGAGCAATTTAGGGGCACTTCGGCAATGTTGACCATTTTCATTCATGATAAAATTAACATTATGCAATAAATACATATTCCACTCATTTTAATAAACCATGCAAAAACTTTACAAGCACGCTCAAGCTAGGGGTGGGCTGGCATGCACGCGTGGGTGTGGGGGTGGGCTGGCATGCATGCGTGGGTGTGGGGGGGCCGGGGCCGGGGCTAGCATGCATGCGTGGGTGTGGGGGTGGGCTAGCATGCATGCGTGGGTGTGGGGGGGGGCTAGCACGCCCCACCCCTCCATCGGCACAGCCAGCCTTGTGAGTCTACCCTTAACAACAAGGCTGGTAGGACGACACGCCTGAGCAGCATATGTCATGCCTATCTCAGGCTAATAATGTGTGATTTTGTGCCAACAACCAAGTTGTTCCACCCAACAACACATTATAAACCCTCTTCCAAAATGCCCAACAAGCCGGACACGTGGAGGACCACACACGCAGTATATAAAGAGAAAATAAGCTGACTTTTTATCCAGCCAACCTGTGGCTAGCTGCTCTGGTTAGCATGACAAATGCTAACATTTACTCAGTGGGAAAGGTGAAGAGACCATTGGAACAGCCTACCTGACGCATGTGCCACCAAAGCATTGTGTCCCGCAAAATGCACACTGCCTCCTTTCTAACAAGCACGAGCCGCTCTCTTTAGGAGACAGGTGCCAGCTCGTCAGTGTCTGGGGAAAATGATGCCGCTGCTTAGGAAGACCGCGTGAATTTCCTCGAACACAACTGTCTATAAAGCAAAAGAAATTTCAGAGAAGCATGGAAATAAAAGCATTACACCTTCCCGACAGGTTGTGGGCCACGCGCTGCAGCAAGCCAGCCACGTCACAGACGAACTTGCTTAAAAACATCCAGGAATCCAGCGATGCAGCGCCAGGACCCGCAACTTCATGGCTGCATCTGGCCGGAAAGAAGGCAAAAAGCTTACGCTCAACGAGGTAAGAAAGCAGGAAAGCGCTATCTTAGGACGTTTAATACAAGAACGTACCATAACGGGCATTTATTCGTGCCCAGGCGCACAAGAAAGGCCACCCTTTCATGGAGAGGTCGGGCGCGCATGGCGCAGGCCTAATGTTATCTTACCGCAAAATGACGGGAAAGGTAAAGATAGCAGCGGGAATTTTTACGGCTTTAGAAACATCATTAAACTAGCTTCCATTAGGACCATCAAAACTGGCAACAATCGACAATCACACCTGCAGGCATCCATTATACTTTATTCATCCCGACAGAAATTCAGGCCGGACCCCCCCTGCCGATGGTAAAGAAAAAGAGCCCGCGACATTATAGATCGCAACTATCCCACCATAAATTAGAATCAGTAACTAATTTTCTCCAAGAATCGAGCATTTTTTCTGCTTTCCGCGAGCCAGATTTGTCACGTTTCGTCTAAAAGCAGTCGCCATGGCCACTTCCGCAAGGGGTGCGCGCACCGTGCACCCACTTTTCACGGTACGGAGGGTACCGCGGAATTTTTTTGGCGCGGAAAATATTCGCCGCCAAAAATTAACCATGCATGCATGCCCGTCGTCTCCAAACATTGCATTACATGCACGTGACGGCGTGTTCCCTCGGTCATGGTGCGCGGCGGTGCCAGCTGGACTGATGTCATGCCCTCCACGTAGGCTCGTTCTACATTTCAGAACTGATCCATGGCGCATAATTAGAATTTTGGAAGGTAGAATCAGGTTCTGAAGGTTCTACATAGTAGCCTAGTAAGGGTACACTAACATGTAGCCCAGTAGTTACTAATCCTGCGATCATGACGGAATATACATGTAGTGATACTAATCGATACATGTAGTACACATGGTTGGCGCACAGAATGTTGTACAACCTGCCCTACATGTCGGAAAAACGCACACTCTGACAAACGTGATTGGAATATATTGTACAACATCATCACTAACGCTACATCCGGAACTGTTCTAGTGAATAGCATTACAATGTACTCCCCCGGCAGGTGTGGGTGCCCGAGTACTTGGAGTCTGAACACGCAGTGTCGACTCCTATTGGTGCAAAGGCATTTTTGTCGTCTCTTCATTTTTTTTTCTCCGTTACCACTATATATTGTACAATAGCATGTAGGATGGTACATCCAGAACTGTTCGAGCGAATAGCAGGGGGATCTACACCCCCGGTGGGGATCTACACCCTACTCCAATACCTGGATGAGACCGGCAGTCGCCGTGTCGAATCCTTTTCGCGGCATGTCAGTTTTCAGGGTTCTTTTTTTTTTGTTTTTTTCCCTTTTTTTTTTTTTTCTCCATTTTTACAAATCAGATTTTTCAGAACAGTGCATACGGCTAAGCTTTCATTTCGCAAGACAATTCTTACGGCACCTTCCAAAGTCCCTGGTGTGTGTCAGTGCAGCGTCGACATGGCATGCGTGGAGGATATTTGCGTACGTACGACGAATCATCTGAAACGACTGGTCCAACCTGAAAAATTTTGAATTTTTGCCGTGTCCAGTAACGGTCCTAGGTTGCACCCGCGGGCCGTTCCGGCAGCTGTACAGAATAGATCAGAAAGATACGCCGCGGAATGACGCCAGTGCCCGGCAAATGTGAGTCGGGAACTGAACAGTCACTACAAACGTCGAAAATCTATTGCTCCACCCCCCAAAAAAAGCGTTCCGGAACTGTTCGAAGCGAATAGCACTGACAGGATTCGAACCTGCGTCCAGAGTGAGGTTGCGGAGTGAGGGAGGCCAGCCATCATGGTCCGCACACAAATCTGGCTCGGGTCCGATCCCTGTCAGTGCTCTTCGCTTCGAACAGGTCCGGAACGCTTTTTTGTGGGGTTTGAGCAATAAATACTCGACATTTGCAGTGACTGTTCAGTTCCGGGCTCACAAATGATTTGCCGGGCACAGGCGTCGTTGCGCGGCGTATCTTTGTGATCTTTTCTGTACAGCTGTCGGAACGGCCCGCGGGTGCAACCTAGGACCGTTACTGGACACGGAAAAAATTTAAAATTTTTCAGGTTGGACCAGTCGTTTCACATGATTCGTCGTACGTACGCAAATATCCTCCACGCATGCCATGTCGACGCTGCACTGACACACACCAGGGACTTTGGAAGGTGCGCACCCTGCCCGCCCAGGTAATTGATGCGGTGTTTTGCAGGCGCGCACCGCCGGATGCGCCCACCACGCCCGCCACCGCACGTCCAGTGACCGACTGTGGTCCACGTTCTTTTTCGCCTGCGGGTGCAGCCCCCATAATGCGTACGAGCAGCTTCACGGCTTTCTTCTTTGGAAATCAAGAACAACGGGCCTGACAACAACAACAACGACAGCAGCATCAGCAACAACAAGAGTGAGTTGCGGGATTTTACGTACGTGGTTTTCCTAATTTTTTTTCACCTGGCATGTTGAGTATTCATCCCATTTTGCGTCATGACGGCTTCCTGAACGACGACTCTCTCTCCCTCTCCCTCTCCCCCCCTCTCCCTCTTATTTTTCACCAGGTTTTTCATGCCGATTTTAAATCCCTTTTGCGTCATGCTCTTTGTAGCGTGATGTCGTCAATTGTCACTCACAACAATACTATCATTGTGGTTCGTTCTTTTTCGCCTGCGGGTGCAGGTCACGGTCGTTGCGTACGAGCAGCTTCACGGCTTTCTTCTTTGGAAATCAAGAACAACGGGCCTGACAACAAGAACAACGACAGCAGCATCAGCAACAACAAGAGTGAGTTGCGGGATTTTATGTACGTTGTTTTTCTCATGTTTTTTCACCTGTCATGTTGAGTATTCATCCCATTTTGCGTCATGCCGGCTTCCTGAACGACGACTCTCTCTCCCTCTCCCTCTCCCCCCCTCTCCCTCTTATTTTTCACCAGGTTTTTCATGCCGATTTTTAATCCCTTTTGCGTCATGCTCCTTGTAGCGTGATGTCGTCAATTGTCACTCACAACCATGCTATCATTGTGGTTCGTTCTTTTTCGCCTGCGGGTGCAGGTCACGAGCGTTGCGTGCGGTGCGTCATCAATCCAAGAACAAAACACGATGTGGCTAAACCCTCCCTCTCCCTCTCCCTCTCCCTCTCCCTCTCCCTCTCCCTCTCCCTCTCCCTCTCCCTCTCCCTCTCCCTCTCCCTCTCCCTCTCCCTCTCCCTCTCCCTCTCCCTCTCCCTCTCCCTCTCCCTCTCCCTCTCCCTCTCCCTCTCCCTCTCCCTCTCCCTCTCCCTCTCCCTCTCCCTCTCCCTCTCCCTCTCCCTCTCCCTCTCCCTCTCCCTCTCCCTCTCCCTCTCCCTCTCCCTCTCCCTCTCCCTCTCCCTCTCCCTCTCCCTCTCCCTCTCCCTCTCCCTCTCCTCTCCCTCTCCCTCTCCCTCTCCCTCTCCCTCTCCTCTCCCTCTCCCTCTCCCTCTCCCTCTCCTCTCCCTCTCCCTCTCCCTCTCCCTCTCCCTCTCCCTCTCCCTCTCCCTCTCCCTCTCCCTCTCCCTCTCCCTCCCTCTCCTCCCTCTCCCTCTCTCTCCCTCTCCCTCTCCCTCTCCCTCTCCCTCTCCCTCTCCCTCTCCCTCTCCCTCTCCTCTCCCTCTCCCTCTCCCTCTCCTCTCTCTCCTCTCCCTCTCCCTCCCTCCTCCCTCCCTCCCTCCCTCCCCCTCCCTCCCTCCCTCCCTCCCTCCTCCCTCCCTCCCTCCCTCCCTCCCTCCCTCCCTCCTCCCTCCCTCCCTCCCTCCCTCCCTCCCTCCTCCCTCCCTCCCTCCCTCCTCCCTCCCTCCCTCCCTCCCTCCCTCCATCCCTCCCTCCTCCCTCCCTCCATCCCTCCATCCCTCTTACGGTTACGCTTACGCTTACGGTTACGCTTACGGTTACGCTTACGCTTACGGTTACGCTTACGCTTACGCTTACGCTTACGCTTACGCTTACGCTTACGCTTACGCTTACGCTTACGCTTACGCTTACGCTTACGCTTACGCTTACGCTTACGCTTACGCTTACGCTTACGCTTACGCTTACGCTTACGCTTACGCTTACGCTTACGCTTACGCTTACGCTTACGCTTACGCCCTCCCTCTCCCTACGGTTACGCTTACGCTTACGGTTATGCTTACGCTTAGGTTTACGCTTACGTTTACGCTTAGGCTTACGCTTACGCTTACGCCCTCCCTCTCCCTCTCCCTCTCCCTCTCCCTCTCCCTCTCCCTCTCCCTCTCCCTCTCCCCTCCCTCTCCCTCTCCCTCTCCCTCTCCCTCTCCCTCTCCCTCTCCCTCTCCCTCTCCCTCTCCCTCTCCCTCTCCCTCTCCCTCTCCCTCTCCCTCTCCCTCTCCCTCTCCCTCTCCCTCTCCCTCTCCCTCTCCCTCTCCCTCTCCCTCTCCCTCTCCCTCTCCTCTCCCTCTCCCTCTCCCTCTCCCTCTCCCTCTCCCTCTCCCTCTCCCTCTCCCTCTCCTCTCCCTCTCCCTCTCCCTCTCCCTCTCCCTCTCCCTCTCCCTCTCTCCCTCTCCCTCCCCTCTCCTCTCCCTCTCCCTCTCCCTCTCCTCTCCCTCTCCCTCTCCCTCTCCCTCTCCCTCTCCCTCTCCCTCTCCTCTCCCTCTCCCTCTCTCTCCTCTCCCTCTCCCTCTCCCTCTCCTCTCCCTCTCCCTCTCCCTCTCCCTCTCCCTCTCCCTCTCCCTCTCCTCTCCTCTCCCTCTCCCTCCTCCCTCTCCCTCTCCTCTCCCTCTCCTCTCCTCTCTTCTCTCTCTCCTCTCTCTCTCTCTCTCTCTCTCTCTCTCTCTCTCTCTCTCTCTCTCTCTCTCTCTCTCTCTCTCTCTCTCTCTCTCTCTCTCTCTCTCTCTCCCTCTTCCCCTCTCTCTCTCTCTCTCCCTCCCTCTCTCTCTCCCTCTCTCTCTCTCTCCCTCTTACCCCCCCCCTTTTACAAACACCATAATTCTGCCAACGTCACTCTTCCTGGACCGTGTGATAGTTACGCCCGCCGTCGTTTCTTGTCTTACTGGAAGAGCACATGACCAACATTGGTTGTGCTAGTTACGCCCGCCGTCGTTTCTTTTGCCTTTTCGATGTCGAAATATATCTCGTGAAAGATGCACCCCCGTCAGTTAACTTGTCATCTTGTAAGCTCAATCTTTCCATGATAGTTACGCCCGCCGTCGTTTCTTTTGCATCTTCGATGTCGAAGTGTTTGTCGTGAAAGTTGCATCCCGTCAGCTTCTTGTAAGATCAATGTTTCATGATAGTTACGCCCGCCGTCGTTTCTTTTTTATTTTCGATGTCGAAGAATATGTCGTGAAAGTTGCAGCGCGTTCGTGTCCATTGTGATCTTGTGATATCAAAGTTTCCCATGATAGTTACGCCCGCCGTCGTTTCTGTTGCTTCTCGTTCGTTTAAAATATCTAATGAAGTTTTTACCATCGTTCACCTAAAACAAATTACTTTAAATCTGCACCCGTTAAACCACACCCCCCTCGAAATGACTCCATGGTTGCAGAACAAATGTCAGAAGAAGAACCAAAAAAATGCTTCGGAAACCACAAGCGCAAAAGGAAAGCCGATGACAATTTAGAGACCCTCTTCGGAGGATGTGCCGGAGTTGGTTTCTTCGGATGACGAGTTTGAATACTCAAAAACATCAGGGGGACAAGTTCTTGAGAAAGCATGGAAGGTGTTTGTGACAAACGCGTTTGTGGAATGGATAAAAAAAAACTATTCCGAGGAATAGTAACTTGTTATTATAAAATAATAATTAATGTTTGAATTTTTTTGTTCGTTTTTTCCCTGAAAAAGATGGAGTCCGAGATCGTGAATGAAGTCTACGGAAGCGTCCTTCAAAACGTTTTCAAACAAGTTCGCTTCCTGTCGCGTGTCATATTCGAGGAAGTTCGAGTCGCGCAGGAGAGGACAGGCCGCCACTTGGCCGTTTTATTGGCGTTTGATTCGTTCAGCCAAATGGAGAGAATTATGTACGCCCAGCTAGCTGATATGAACTTCTGTATTCAAGAGGGTTTTTTCAGACCACAGATGGATCTAAGAGTGCCCATAGACCCAAGGACGGAGTTCCGCCTTTTGGTGTCGTTCATTACAAAGGGGCCAAAGATAGAGTTGGGGGAAGAGGAAGGGGCTCAGCTTGGGTGCACCTACGGGCGCGCATTTTACCCGAATGTTACGCATTCTCTGCGCGTGAGGGCTGATGCATGTGTAGGGGCAGTACCCTCAACTGAACTTTTTCTTGCTCTCTGACCCGATCGTGAGGGATGGGGATCGCATGCGTAGTACGCGAAAGTGCTCCAAGGAGGGGTGTGGGTGCGAAACAGGACCTCATATCAAGTGGTGTAGAGGATGTAGGGATGCCAGATATTGCAGTGAGGAGTGCCAGCGTGCGGACTGGAGTAGGCATAAGGATAGATGCGAACGTCTGAGGCAAGCGAGGGAGGTGCTGGCAGGGGTGAAGTGGGGGGTTAACGTGACGACGATACTGGATAAAACTATGGGGTCTGATGTCGACTTCTCCTTCAACTTCCACGACGGCTCTGCTCTTAGAAAAACTTGAAATGTAAGTAATACTTGTTTATATGATTTATTTTTAATAAATTAATGTTTATAACGTATCATTTTCCTCCTACGCGCAGGAAATGGTGGAGGTTAAGGAGAGTTTGGCCAAAAGGCAAAGGACCGACACACTTCGACATAATGGAAGGAGTCTTCCATTGTACATCAAAAAAATAGTCGAGGATTACTGGCTCGCTTCCGATTCGACTCCTCGTCCGAGTCCGGTGATACCGGACAGTGTCAAAGTCTGGAAGGTTTCAGCACATCAATCGCACATTGAATAGATAATGTTTTATCGCCATATTGCTGTTCGACAAGTTGCGCCTTGGGGCGTTTCTTTGCGCCAAATTTAAACCTTCGTATTAATAACAAGTACAATAAAAAATTTCAAACGTTTTTTGAATTTTATTTTCCGGGGCCGGTATGTTATCGTAACTTGTCGCAGATGTCCGGTTCGACGGAAGATTCGTCGATTCGTCTAGTCACCTCCTGATGGAGGATTGGCAACGACTTCAACAACACCAAGCGGTTGCCACTGTCTTCAGAGTGTTGCTCGCTCAATAGGGGCGCCGCGCAAGTGTGATGTGTCCACTTGCAAGAAAACCGCTCTCGGATTTGACTTGTATTGCCGAAAGCACGAAGAACATTCTCGTCACATCGAAAATGCCCTCAGTCGCGGACTTGGAATGGCGGGCGCCCTCGGACCTGGATTGGCGGGGGGGGCCTTGCGACTTCGCCTGGACATGACTGTCGGAGAGGTCTTGGGTGTAAATTTTGATTTCACCAGGGGAGACGAGTATTTCCTTGAAGATTGGATAGTCAAAGACTCCGCGACAGGTGCGGACTTGGCAAAGGGAGGCTACGTTGCCGGCGCCAAGAAATGGTTGGAGTAGCTTGAGATGCTTTTTGATGACGACACCTTTTGCCGACTCGCGTGACACGGATGTAAGCGAACTTTATCGGCGTATGTGTTTTGCACTCGCCGACATTCCGCTGATAACTCAACGAGAGTTCGATTTTCGCGTGGAAAAAAGCCAAAGCGATTGTATCCGGCGTGAAGGCGATTGTGGAGGAGGAGCAGGATTCTCTGTGTGCAGAGTATTTGGAGAGAGTGGCCCGATGAAGACTAGGAGGTCCGAAATCTATCCTGACACCGGCAACAAGGAGGCAAAGTTGGTGGCCGCCAAAGAAGAGATGTTCGCTCGTGTCGATGAAATGGCGGAAAGAGGTTCCGAGAGTTCGCTCGATCGGTTGTTGCAAAACCTGCAGAGAGTGGAACGAGTCGCGGGACAGTCTATATTGATATGAGTTGCGCCGCCGGCGTTTCTCTGGTGTTGAATGCCCCCTCTACATACACATTATATTGTTGACATTCGTATGTAGTGACAATCGTAGTCGATGTGATTGCCATTCGTTTGTACGTAGAAAGTGGTTGTTGAGGAAGTTGCGCCCCAGGGCGTTTCTTTGTTGCATTTTCTTCAAATTTTAGCTCGCATAAATAGATGAAAATGACTTAAAATGCCAGTTTTTTTTTAATAATATAAACTACTCGCGGCCGGTATGTTCTGGTTTCGCAGATGTCCA